>CAEGAG010112581.1:0-21191 GCA_903067065.1 Brachyrhaphis terrabensis | reverse complement strand
GGGGTCTTCGGGCTGCACTTCGTCTGGTTCCTCACCTAGGACCTGTCTGCCTTGGGTGACCCTACCAGGGGCATAAAGCCCCAGACAGCAAAGCTCCTAGGATCATTGGGACACTCAAACCCCTCCACCACGATAAGGTGGCAGCCCAGGGAGAGGCATCATTTACATTTAATGTTTATTGGGTTTGAAAAATGACGCTACAAAAATATGTTACATTTTCAGGTCGTGTTATTTTTCAAAACCAGTCACGTAAACATTGAATTTTATTTTTCCAGTTAAACTTTTGTTTTGTTTTAAATAACTTTTTTTTTCACTTTGAATATTTTACAATTATTTGATTTGAACAAACTTTATGGCTTCAATGTAGCTCCATATTTCTTTCCACTTTACTTTCTGATTCTGGTTCTTAAATGGACTTTCGTTCACAATCCTGTCAACGCTGCGGTTCTCCCTGGTGCACCTTCACACTTTTCCTTCCATTCAAATTTCCGTGAACATGTTTGGATACAGAACTCCTCTTTGGCCGTGACCTGGGTGTGTCTCACCTGCAGCGGCCACAGCGTGACGTTTATGTCTCCTTCGATGCCGTCGGGCTGAAACATGGACTCTGGGACTCCGGTGGTGAAGGACAGCAGAGCCTTCTTGTCCTGGAAGGAAACGGATCAGCAGCGTTCAACATTTATTGTGTCAGGTTTGGTGATGTTTCCTGGGTGACTGTGACCTTGAAAACGCCCTTGCTGTAGATTTTCTTCAGGCTGAAGGCGAAGCCCTGAGTGAGGACGCGGTCGAACCAACCCTTCAGGACGGCCGGGACGCTGAACCAGTACAGAGGAAACTACAGAGACGCCAGGAGAAACGATGCATCAAACAATCTCCTCTGGCAGATTGTGGCTCTTTAAAAAGGCGTAAAGCTTTACTGTTTCACTGATACCACCTCTCTTTTGTAAAGGAGTACATATTTTTATTTTAATAAGATATAAACCTCATTATAACGACACTAAGATTAGACATGTTTCTCATTTTAACAAGATTTGAAGCAAATTCTGGATTTATTCCCAAACTCTGGCAGTTAAACACAGAGCAGCTAATCCAGCTAACATGTAGAAGAATATTAAAATAATAAAAATGTTTGTTTTATTGTGATATAAACTAATCAAATTACAAACGTTAAGAGAGTCGTCCCTTCAGTACGAAGGGTTTTGATCATGTGATAGAGGAAGAAATAAAAATTAAATCAAATAAAAAATAATAAAATACACAAGTCCTTAATTACATTACTGATCATAATAAATATAACAGCACTACTACTGATGAAGAGGAAAAAACTGATAATAATAATAATAATAATAGTAATAATAATAATAGTAATAATGGCAGTAATCGCTGCAGTTAAAGAAAGAGAAAGGTGGATTGGGTCTTCCTAATCTGCAGGTTTATTACCTTGCAGCTCAATTAAGACCAGTGTTCTGTTTATGCTCTCCATCCTACGATGCAAGGTGGAAAGATTTGGAAGGAACAACAGTGGAAGGAATACCTTTAATATCGGTATTAATGGACAAGGACTTACAAGAGGGGCTGAATATACCACATGGGTCAATATTACACACAATGCTGGATGCCTGGAGTAAGGTCATTAAAATTAGTAAATTGGGTAACCAGATAAAAATACTCAGATGGTGTGCATTTGATTCAGCTTTTAAACCAAACAAGATTGATGGGAGATTTAGAGGATGGATCCAAAAAGGATTAACCACCTACGATAGCTTTACCCAGAAGGGGGTGTTTCAGAGTTTTGAGGAACTTCAGAGATCTAAGGGGTTGGAGAGGGACGACTTCTTTAGATATCTACAGATTAGGGCCTATTTCAATCAAAATATAGGTGACAATTGGGAAACAGCCAAACCAGGTCTTTTTAATGTATTTCTATCCTTGTTGAAGTCAGGTTCATGCAAGAAGCTTGTTTCCACACTGTACAATGGTATTCTATCGTCTAAACAAGGTGATACAGACTACATAAGAAACAAATGGGTAAAAGAAGGAAATTTATCAATCTCAACTGAAGTCTGGGAACAGATTAACAAATTACACTGGATGACCTCGAGCTCCAATACATGGAGGCTGTTCAGTTGGAAAAACACTGTTTGTTTTTTTGTGACTCCAGTTCAGAAAAAACATCAGGGCAACGGAGACATGTTGGAGACTCTGTGGAACAAACGGGGCAAATCATCATCACATCTTCTGGGGTTGTCCGGTGATTAAAGTATTTTGGGAACAAATGTGTTCCCACCTAAATAACATCTTTACTGAAAGAATCCCATGTAAATGTGAATCCCTATATTTAGGAAGCATTTCATTTGATAACTGGACTCTGGAAGATAAAAAACTGCTGTTAGTGCTTCTGGCAGCACGCAAAAAGACAATCACTAGAAAATGGCTGAAGCCTGAATCTCCTACAGTTGAGGACTGGATCAATATTGTACAGGACATTTACATTCTGGAGAAGTTATCTTTTTCTGTTCAAGGCCGAAGGGAATCATTCTTCAGGATCTGGTCTAAATGGACAAACTATGTAAAATCAGTAATTCCTGTGGACTAAATATGTCTATCACATGCAAGTACTGTTTTGGTGTGTGTTGTACTCTGGTTCAGGATTATGGCAAACTTATGCTCTTGATTGTGTTTTTCCCCTAACATAAGGAAAATTAGACCAGACCCACCCCTACCCCCCACTCACTCTTCTGTTATGGATGTTCTGTTATTATACAAAAACCCTGGATTGGCTCATGTTATTCCTTTTCATACTTCCAATGTGATGGAACCTGGATTGTACAAAATAATTATAACTTGCCTTTCCAAATAAAAAATTAATTATAAAAAAAAAAGTATTAATCAAATAAAGAATTAACAGCATTGCAGATTCAAGTAGTGTTTAGGTTCTACTAATCAAGGAATTGATTTGTTGATTATCAGGAGGTGTGAACGTTTCAATAAAACAGGAGTTCTGGCAGTTGGCATGCAAGCGTTTTAACACAATGCCATCATGGAAAGAAATCAGTGATGATCAGTAAATGTTGCTGCCTCCAAACAGTCTAAGCTCCACCATTCTACTTTACTGTGAGAAAGATTTTTCCCTAGTTATGAACATCTAAGAAAGCAGCTTTTTCTTGAGGCAGTTGAGGCCATCTTACCTCAAGGTCAGTTCATGTGTAAACACTAAGACTTACCTGATCAGCCACTCTGTAAACTTCATTCTTGTTGCTGCAATCACAGACGAAACAGTGGACTCTGCTGGCTCCACCATTTTTGGCCAGTCTTGCAGTTTCTTTAATGCCCTCCTGGTTAATGTCCCACAGAACCAGCACGGTACCATGAGCCGCAAACTCCTGAGCCATCAGGCGACCGATTCCACTGCCGGCGCCTGTGATCAGAACAACCTCCCCAGCTATGTTCTTTTTCTTCCTGGGAACCAAGAGGTGAATGAAAGATTCTATGTTGTACCATAAAGAGAGAAAGAGGACCTGGATTGATTCCAGAAAGAAATTCATGATGAGTCTGTAGGAAAAAAAGAAGAAAAAAAACATATTAAAAATAAGCACAATAAGGTATTGATTTGATTTCTTATGTGGCGATATTTTGTTCACTGTTTTTCAGGTGATCTCACAAAGCACTCCATTAAAGTGTTTTGGTCACCTTAGTTGGTTATTGTTAAGCACTATATAAATCAATTTTGGTGAATCTGGATGTAAAACCCAGAATGGGTTGAATTTGAATTTTACTTCTCTTGTCACACTGGCTACTCAAAGCACTTTACAAAAGAGCTAATTCACCAAGCTGCACTCATGAAAGCACGCATTCTTACACCAATACGCAGATGAGTGGGCAGCTTGGGGTCAAGTGCCTGGCCTTAGGGGAACATGGACCTGTGGCAGGAGGAAGCTAGAATCAAACCCACAATGTTTGGATTGCAAGACAACTACAGTACCAACTTTTTCAGATTATAAGAACCTTTTGAAAATAACCTTTAAGCAGGTGTTTTTCATTAAGCATGCTTAATGAAACATGCTTAATGAAAAACATGCTTAATGAAACATGCTTAACGAAAAACATGCTTTTCATTAAGCCCACATTTCTGTTTTTAAAAATAGTTTATTAATCTGATCTAATACTCTAATTTTAAATGTCATGTTTTTATTAACTATACATAAAAAATTATTAGCAGAAGTAAAGGTTTTCCAACAACCATCTGTGTTCCTGAAATGAATATAATATTCTAGTTTATTGAATGGATCTGTCCTCTATTCACTGAACTCGTCCCCAGAATAAAAGTGAAAAGATATTTAAGATTTATTTAAGGAAATCTTTTTAGGTAATTGTACCTCTTTTGAATATCTGGGAATCATGCATATATATATATATATTTCAGAGTGAGCTGAAACCAGGCTTCAGTCCAAGGCTTGCATGCATGTCACGATTTACTTGCTCCACAACACATATTGGACCACCGTCGACATCTGCAGCCTGTTCTCCCTAGCTGTAGTTCCCCCTCAGCCAAAGACAGCTGTTGGTGCTTCAGGAAACAAACCTAGATGAACTGGCGACACTAACAATAAAAATATGTGGAATATCATTATAGAAATCATCTGTGTTTTAATAGTCTGTTTGTGTGAACATATTGAAGGAAACATAAAGATGTTTCCCATTGCTGCTTTCCATTGCTGTGAAATTAAAGGAAAGGTGCTTGGCAAATATAAAATACAATTGTTTTTCAACTCTGTTCTCCCTTCGTTCTTTTACGATCATGTGAGGATACTGTCGACTCCTATTACTGAGTAAACTTTAAAATCAATCCATAGATGGTGGCGTCCATTATTATTTCCATTAATAGCGCGCTAGTTGCTCTACCAGAACAGCAATGAAAACCACTCTGGGTATTTTCAAGCCCAGTGATTCCGTAACTTGCCACACTCCTGGAAAATCTGCAGTTCAAAGCACTTTTCTTTTCAAGTTTTTTTTTTCTAAACATTATTCGTCTTCTGGCTCCTGTCACAGTGCCTCATGTTAAAAGTGTGACTGCTGCTAGCGGCTCTCAGTCTGTGCCTCTGTTGAATCAGGTGACATGCAGTGAGTGCACAGGCAAAGAAATTCCAATACTTTTTGCATGAATACACGGATTGCCTGAGGTTTTTAAAGATTTAATGTAAAAACAACAAAAAGAGGCATTTCTTCTTGAGTTTTGTTGGAGAACATAGATCCATACACACGAAACATACTTCTAGAGCTAGTTGGGGACCACATGTTTAAAGCTGCACTATGTAACTTTCATAAAGAAAGATTTTTTTTTTTTACTTATTTGTTAAAACTGTCACCATGTTGTGACATCATGTTATGAGAAAGATAATCTGTGAAAAGATCGATTTCCTCCAACTTCTCCCTATGCTAGTATTGCTTTTTGAAGAAATGCACCGCTCCCGACCAAAAACAACCAATCAGAGCCAGGAAGAGGTGCTTAATGCTGTCAATCAATGCTGCTCAATGTGCAAAAGGCAGAGAAAGAACTTATCGTTACAGGAAAATCATTTATCTGCCGCCATCGGTGGCTATGCTAACCGGCTATGCACTCACAACAGGATCTGCTAGCTGCACCCTAGCAGAGAACAAAGGGCAAGGCCACAGATTATCTGTGAAAAAATAACATGGTGAAAATTTCAACAAATAGCCATTGATTTTCTTCTGGCTATCCAGGGTCAGGTAAGAGGGGAGGGGTGGGGCAAGGGGAGTAGCAATAGGTAGGGAGGCCCACTGAAGCCCTCTATTAGGGCTTGGATAACAAAAATAACTATTTTTTTCTTTTTCCATTTTGAGAACAAAGTCAAAATAATACGAGAAAAATTTGTGCAACCATCAAGTTAGAATAATACGAGAAAGAAGTCAGAATAATGTGAGAATTAAGTGATATATTCAGTGGTGAAAATTAGCACCCGCCACTGGCCAAAAACGGGTAAAAGTATAAAGTGGCGTGTAAATTGGAGCAACACACCCGCCACTTAGTACTTAATAACATATAACTAATGTCCAGGGGAGGACTGACCGTCTGGTTTATGGACTGGTGCATTTACTATCCATATCTGGCATAATTTAACAACAACAAAAAATTACATTAAATATAATTTTTATTGACCGCGACAGCTCATTGGTTGATTTTATTGATGTGACTTTAGACTTATCCAATGAAACCCCTCACCCGCCCCTCTCCACCAAGGTTATAAATAGAGCCATTTCAGCTAACTGGAGTCCGAGAAAAGTGAGCGGATATGAGACGAGGCGGGTCAGAAAAACTAAGGCAACAAAAGCTAAAAAGCATATAAGCCCATTCATAAAAAATGTGTCATTGTAATCGATATGTTTACCACCCAGACTTTGACCACTGGAGCAGATTCAGTAGTGGGAGGAGGCCAGGTGTGTGTGTGTGTGGGTGTGTGAGTCCGGGAGGGGGAAGCTGACACTAAGCTAGCAGGCGGTCAGAAAAACACTGAGATAACACAGGAATGATGATGGCCCGATGAATTAATAAAGAACATGTCCTGAGATGTTTTAGTAATAAGAATAACTGTGAATTTCAATAGAAAACATAACAAGTAAGGGAAAACAAATAGAAGAGTTAGAAAACAGCTTCTGATACCATTTAAAAATGTTTAAATATGACCAGATACACCTTCAATAAATACCATCTGGGGGAGTTGTAGCCAAAACGTGGAAATGTTCAACATAGGAAATGATTGCAAGAATGTTAGGGTTGTGTAGTTAAAGTTTGCTGTAAGTAATTACTTCAAATGAACTTATTACACTACACCTCTGATAAGGTGTCCATGCTTTACGTTAAATTAGTCTGTATATCTACATATGTATGGTAAACATATTGTCAGAAAATCGGTTTTCACAGAGTTAAGAATAAATCATATATTTTATACAATTTGCTTGTACTGATAGGGTTTGTTATTGAAAGAAAAAAAACAGTGGCTGGTGAAACGGCTGAGTGACCGGTAAAATATTTCTCTATCAGCCACTGTGGATGATGGAGAAAAATTTTAATTGTCAGACAAAGTTTAAAAACAATATTGAAATAAAATGTTTCCAACTTAGACAGAAACTGATTTATCCTCCTGACCTCCTTCTACCACATCCAGGGTGGTACCAGTGGACATGATTTGTTCTCCAGTTTCATTTTGGCACATGTTTTCCTTTGTTTAATAAAGGAAAACAACTTTACAATTTAGCCCTACTTTACAACAGAAGGGCTCATGATATGCAGCTTGCAGACACTTCCCACACCTTGCCCTGTTGATCAGTATTTGTACTCATAAGATATGATCATCTCCAATATTTTACAATAATTTTTACTCCAGCTACCAATAAATATAACTCGAATAGCTTTAGCTAAGTGAAGCTATAGCTTTACACCTGGTACCACCTGCTCTCTGTTCGTTCTCCTTCTCCTTAATGTTTCTACCAGGCGGGTTAAAGCTGCTGCTGACAGGATCTGGGCTGGAGGTGAGCGACTCTAAATAGAGGTTATTGCAGAACCTCAAGTGTTAAAGGAAGATTCAGCCCAGAGCATTTAGAGTTCACAAAATAAACATCAGAGAAAATACTGTAGCAATAATTAGAACCGCAGCACAAAGCCAAACATGCCACAATTAAATTAATCAAAATGTCCCCAAAGCATCAGTGGACTGACATAGGGGCCACCGGGGGATTCCAGGTAGATTCCAGAAACGCACATCGCCTTTGAGCTTTTTTGATCTATAAATCAATCTGCAGCCAAGTTTTTTTTTTGTTTTTTTTTGCTATGTTGTTGTATAGTGTTTTAAGATCTTGCACAATGTGCCCTTTTGTAACTTTGAGCCCCTGCCCCTCCAAAGGTCTCTGCACGGCCCTGGCTTTACATAACTTTGGACCACACTGTTCAACTAAACACATCTAAGACTCTAAAGGCAAACATATCCTCAGTTTACAAGGCTGGAACCCATCTGTGTGTTTTCTGATGGTGTCCAACAGAAAACACATGCTGCTTCATTCTGAATAATGAGAATGTCCGACAATATGTCCACTTTCAGAGCCTTCCTTCACTGGAGCCGGACATGTCGCTGAAATCAAGCAGGAAATCTGTGGTGCTTGAAATGATAAACAAACTCAGCTGTTCACTAAGTGTATTACCATGTGAGTCAACATGCATGAGACTCTTAACCTGCTGCTAGGTTTTAAAAGCAGATGAAAGATCCATTATTGAACCAACTGGAGGAAAAATGGCCGCTTTGGATGATGTAAGTGTTTTGTGATGTTATCACAGTGACATCCAGTCATGATAATTCTGACAGTGTTATCATGGAGAGTGAAATATAGCAGACGCCCAGCTCCAACTCAGCAGACTGAGTCAGCAGCTCTCAGACTTTGATCAGGTCATACAGACACAGGGAGTTGATGGGCTTCCAGCTACATTAGTAGTTGTAATGACTTTGGAAGGACACATTTAAATACAGGTCTATAAGTGATTTAGATTGGTTCGAATACAGGTGGAATACAGCTGAAGAATTGTGGATTTTAATATAAATTTAATATTAAACGCGTTTAGAAAAGTGGATTAAAACCGTAGTGCTGTCTGAACATCAGTTCTCTTGGTTTCTGGTTGTTTCTATAACTTCCGAACAACGCCGCGTTTCAGTTGCTCTGAAGAATTAGTTGATTTAAATAAATGGATTTCTGGCAAGAGTTCAACTTGATCCTGCAGCTGGAATAAATCAATGACGGAACTTACCTTCAGAACTGAGAGTGTTCAACTAACTGCTGTCAGTTCCTCAAAGGCAAATAATAAATCAGCTAGAAACTCGACCTTAACTCTCGACAAGATCTAAGATTATTAAACGGACTCTGATCTGATGAAAGCCTGGCTGATGAAATAAGCAGACTGTTACATACCGCGGTGCTGCAGCAGGTCCACTTGGTTCAGTTCTGGGTTCTGTCACGGTACAAACCAACCAGGCGTTTTCTGCAGCCTGGGGCGTAAAAACAATAACTGTCACCACTTCAGCTAAACCAGAGAGGAGGGGCCGGATGCACGCAAAGCATGGTGGTACATTGAGTTCATAAAGAGTATATCTTTCTTTCTCTCGTTTTTCCTCTCTTTCTTTCTTATGCGTTAGATTACTCGTTACTGAAAAAAGTGGTCCGACGTCAGTAACGTCTTGAAAGTACAAACTTACAATGAATGAAAATCAATCAGTCAAACAATTTATTTATAAAGCACCTTTCATACTAAAAGCAGCTCAAAGGGTTGTAAAGATCAATAAAAACAAGCCCACAAAAAGCCACCCCACGTGGAAAAACACACAACCGTATGGAAAATGCACAACTACGAAGAAATTATCTAGATTAGGAAATACAGTTAAAAACATGTGGCAATCACAAAATCATTGGGACATTTTCTGTGTTTACAGCAGGTAAGTGTGTTTAGTGTTTTGCAAACCACTGAGAGAAGATGCAAATTTTGTGCCTGTCGTGCAAATCTGGGCTTTGGAAAAATGTTTTGTGTGCATGCAAATAAGCTGTAAATCCACTTCTTCAACTTTCACAAGTGGGAATTGTCCTGCTAATTATGGCTTTGAAGATAGTTCTTTCACCATCTTGATTTTCTGGATGACCAGTCCCTCCCGCCTCCTTGTTCTCTGCTGCGTCCCTCCACAACCCCTCCTGCACAGAGAAGACTAAACACAGCTCCACTACGGCAGATAAACAGCTAAAGCATCGGTAGGCATCATGCTTTACATTTTAAAAACAGTCAATTCATGTTGTAATGTTGCACTCCTTTTATAAATTATAAATAGCTTGTGGTGGATGCTCCAACATGGTAGTATTTATTTATTTTTCTTTATATTAGTTACAGCTTACAGTATGCTTAAGTTAGTCATTTTATTTAAACATATATTTTCTAATGGGTGCACACTTTAGTTAATGTCTGTCTGAATGGTTTACTTACACTTGTTCTTTTGTTTGAGGTGCTGCAAACAGATCAGCTGCAGGAGGAAGCCTGGAGCATAACATTAGTTTTCTAAAAGATTGTGGGCGAGGGGGGAACTTTGTTGTTTCAAGTTGAATTAGTTATTTAATTTTGTCACTTTAGTATTCACTTATTATTTATGCTAAGTTAAAGTTAGTTTTGCTTTATTTGTTCCATAAGATGCTTTAGCTAATTTTGTATTTATTTGTTCTTCTGTTATGTTGTGCCTCCATCATGTGGTAGATTTATGTTATTCCACTCCTATCTAAGCAGCCTTTTATTCTAAGTTTACAGGTCAGCTTTGTTTGTATTCAGTTAGTGTACAATTAACCTGAGTTAAGTTGAGCCCAAATTTGTTGTTTATCCTTTGATTTATTTTTTCATTGAAACTTTATGCTTTGTTAAATATTTTTTTGGAATTATTAAATTGAAACTTTTTCTAATTTTTGAACACCTTTTGTCCTTGGTTGAGTCTGGTCCCTTACAGTTGGGATGTAATAGAAAATTTTCGTTTTTAGTCTTATTTCATCTTTGATGGAACTGATAAAACTTTTCTTTACAATTTATTTACTGATTATAGCTGCTGTGTTTTTGTATTTCTGCAAGATGTGTTTTTCCAGTGAAGAAGTTTCCAGATAATGTTTAGATGTTTCCGCAGCTGTGACAGTATAAGAGACCTGAAGACATCTTGGGTAAAATGCTTGATTTGGCAATTGTCTTAATTGTCAAACTACATTGACGTGTGGAATGTAGTTTGTACCCTTGTTTGACCCTGCACCCATGAGTAACTGACAAAGAAGAATTAGAAGTTTCTCCTGAACTCCTTATCGGCTCTTTCCTGCCATAAAATCATCCCCTCCAAGAGGGGAGGGATACTGTATGAGGTGGGGTCAGGATTGTGTTTGTGGTCCATCTGGTAGTAGAGATAAGATCAGAATATGGGTGGGTCTTTTCCTTGCTGTGACTATATAATGATGTGATGTGACTGCGTTTAGTGAGAGAGAAGCAGTTAAAAATATGAAGGAAAAGACAACAAGAAAGATTGAACAAACAGCGAGTCAAATTCCACAGCAAAGCAAAGCACAGTCAGAAGAAGATATCACAATTTCGGTGGAAAAACTAATATTATTCATAGCATATGTTATAAACGGCACATTCCACCGGAATCCAGAAATTTTCCTCGGGACAATTTTGGGTCAAGTTTGGTGAGTTTTTGAACATGTTAAAGGCCCCAAACAGCCGCATAAAGTGGCGGCAAAATAATAAAAAAATAAATAAGAAATCCTGCAAATTCAATAGGCCTTTTCCAGCACTTCGCTGCTCGGGCCTAATAAAATAAAATTCTGTCTGTGATTGTTGAAGCATTTTCGAAATAGATCAAATATTTTCAGTAATTAATCCTGACACTTATGATTGTAAAATTATTCTTTATAGATTTTGTAGTGATACTTGAACACATTTTGTGAACAATACTATTAAAATTGTTGATCAATGTTGAAAATAGATGTGAAGAATTATTGTTCATACCATCTTTCAAAGTTTAGGGCTGACTGAAAGATTTTAGAACAATAAAAACTGGGTTTTTTTAAAGGGTATTGGAAGAAGCGTTGGATAATTCTACAATTAAATTTATCTCAGAGAGAGAAATGGATACGGTTGATTATATATAAAACATTTCAGTAAAGTAACTGCTGACCATGTCAAAGCTGTAAAATTGCAGATATACATCTCAGATTGTAAAAATAGGTTTCCTGTAATGGTAGCCATTTGGAGATGCAGGAAGGATTGTTTCCAAAAGGGGGCGTTCTTCTAATGAGCATGGGTGATAATAATTGCTACAACGCTGTGCCCCATTGCCATATCAATGACAGTGAAGGATCCAGAGTCTGTGTTCTCCACTTAGGGTCACAATGTCAAGAAAAGAAAAAGCACAAAGGATCCTCTTAAAGGGTTTGATTTTAATAACCTGTTTTTGGCAGTAGTGACTGAATTGCTTCCTTTGATCTTAAGAGAAAACATTTATAGTTTCTGCTTAAACTTAAATGAAATTGAATTATCATAATTCTAGTAGGCTTTTAGAATCAAGAGAGGGATTTTCATTTCCTCATGATCTGACACATGAATCCTAGCCGTAAATTCAAACTGGAAGACTCTATTCATCTCAACTGCTCAACCAAAGATGTCGTCATGCGTCTCGATTCCAACCTATCGGTGATGTCTCCTCCTCCAATCATCAAGCGTTGCTCCCTTGATAAGGTCATCTGTTCATCTGCTTCCGCTCGTTGGCTGAGCTTCAACATTCCTCCACCCATCCTCCGCCTTCAGCTCAAGACTTCTTCAATATCCATTCAGTCTTCAGCATCCTCTGATGCTGAAGAGGATGCTGGACACTGGTCCTTGGGCCTGGACCAGTGTCCAGGCCCAAGGAAGGAAGATGTCTCTAACCTTCATAGTGGATCATTCTCTCTGACAGCAGTTCCTCCTGGGTCCGAGCGCTAAAGACTTTCATTTGTCAATTAAACTTTCTAATACCACTCTCTCTCTTTGTGAGTCTTTCCAGGTTGAATTTACTTTTGATGCTTCCAGATCGAGAATTTTGTGTGTCCTGACAAATCAGACAATGTGTTTTCAAGCAGTGACTGGGAGATTATCGTCATCGCAATCATACCAAATGTTCAGCTTCCAAATGATTTCTGCATTTGGAGCACAGTACTTGGATTGGTCTGATTGCAACTTAGACAGTAGTGCCTAATGTGGGAAATTATGACCACACCACAGTGAGTTATGAACTTTTGTTTTTCCTGAACATCTTCCTGGAGACTGATAAAGCTTTTTTAGTAGAGGTCTCTGTTCCTTTTGCACCACAGTGTTGTAGCATTGTCAGTGGTTGGATCTGCTGACTAACGTGTGCATTATTTTTTTTAAGAAACCTGTTTTATTTGTGTCTTAAATAGTTTTCACCAGCAATTTGAGAATTCCATACTACCCCACTTTGTATGTTCTTGAACCTCTCCGGGGTGAGTGACTTTCTACTGTATGCAAAATACATGAGTTGAAGACACCAATGAGCAGAAATGTTTCATTGTTGATTTATTTGTCTCAAGTTAATGATTTTTGTATGCTCGATTGCCATACCTATGTTTTACACAAGTTTTGCTTGAATATGGTTTGCTACAACCAGAGGAAAACTCCTTGCAAAAACAATTGCCTGTGATGACCTCTAAATCATCAAACATGTTTTTGTTACATTTGATCTACATATATGGTTTTACTTATTTTTACTATTGATTTTGTTTAAGGTTTTCCATTCTTTTAGGTTGATTTCTTGTGGAATCAAAAGGGGGGTTTGTGGTGTCACACTTTAAACTTTAAGAACTTTGTGCTCTGAGAGTTTTGACTCACTTACTGAGGAACAGAAGATTGGGGTTTATTTTTTAACTATGTATGAACTGTCCCTGCAGTGTAAATACAAGAGGATATGAAAGTAGGAAGTTGCAAAATGTTTTTGTATACCAGTGCTGTGTAGGCAGAGGTGACAATAAACTACACAAAGACAAGATGTGCATTTCTGTCACTTTAATGATTCAGTGTCTTCATCTTAAGATAGAAGAAATTTCCAGAACAAGAGGTTACCACTTTAGCTCCTAATCCATGAAGCCCCCATACCTCTTTTTTCGCCCACTTCCATTTTCCCCAGACATTTTTTGAGCTCCACCATTCTTACTGTTGTCCACAAGCCATTCAGGCCTTCCCACCCGCCTCATGAACCCTCCGTAACGCTTTTTAAGAGCATGACCCAAAACTGCCTCAAGAAGATTGCCTTTTATCATGTCCCCTTTACTATGGTGGCTGAAGCCTCCATACCTCTTCACTGCCTCCATTTCATCCCTACTTTCCTCCATGTCATGATATTTTGTAGCACCAATGATCTTTAAGATTCCAAGTCGAGTGTCCTCTTCCTCATTGTGGCTCTCCAGGTTATTCAGTGCCCTCTCGGCAGATGATGAACGACGAGACATGAAACCTCCATAACGTTTCATGAAACCACCATACTTTTTATCAATTTGATGTTTAGGTAAACGGACAGCCTCATCAGTCATCATTGCATCCACATCTTCCTGGCTTGGCAGTTGAAGGGGGTCAGCATCCACAGAAACACTGTCGTCACTCTCAGTTAAAAAGTCCTGGCACATGCGAAGTCTCTCGGTGTCCATCACACCTTCACACTCAAGAGAGCATGTCTGGAAGAAAAGAAAACACACTGTTAGAATTTTCACCAGGGTTTCTCCCAGCGTATTAGAAGGTTGGCGGACTGCTAGGCTTTACTTGCCCAACCCGCTGGGCAAAAAGCATTGCTTGTTTTTGTTTTGATTTAAGCATCTTTTCTGAACTCAGCATTTCACTGGCAGAGCAGAATAATTTCTTAAAGATGAGTTTATAGTGGATGCATTGCACAGGACACAAAGCCAGGAGTGAAACCTAATTACAGTGCTTGTGCCTCTGCGTACCTACTTTCACTCAAACTGCACATAGGCTCTCCTATATGGGCATTTCTTTAAACGCCCCGTGAGGACTCGTGTTTCTTTGGAGAATTCTTAATTAAGGTAGGCATCAAATTTAAAAGTAACGGCGTTTAAACCACAAATATAACATACAGTCATGATTTCAGAGATGTGCGTTGAGCATGCAGTGGGAATCTTATATCTTTGGGAACAAAGGATTACATTTCACATGTTGCCCAGCTCGTGACTCTGTGTCTGCATCGCAGTTTGAGAAAAGTTTATGTACATATTCCTCGGTGGGTGGCATTAGTGTGCCAGTGGTTCAGCCCGTGAAGGAGATTTTGTGCTTGCCTCATATGTCACGCAAAACACCAATTTTTTATTTGTTTGCTTTAGTTTGGTTTTTTGCGGCAACACAATGCATCAAACTGCGGCATATCAAATGCTGTGTTTATTTGCAGTCAGGCAGAGTTGCTGCAAAATGTTGCCCTGTAAATCTGGAAAGCCAAAGCATTCTCTGTGGCTCTTATTAAAACCTCAATAGACATGAAATGGAAGAACTACTAAAGCCACATAAATTAAATCTCCACGTTTGTTTTTTGAATGGGACTTGGATTTATCGTGCAGTGCATTTAGTTCATCATGCAGGGCAGGCCCAATGTTGTATGAAGAGAGTGGAGAATTTATTTAATGCTGGAGCCCTCCAGTGGTGGAGGGGTATAGCGTCCCGCCTCCAGGTGCCATGTGCTATGCTTCGATACTATGCGACCTAACGCGAGTTGTTGTTTGTCTGAGACAAAAGAAGGCGAGCAGAGCTATTGTATTAAAGAGCACATTTTTTTGAGACTTCAAGAAAATGTGTGGTGGGAGGAATGCTGTGATTGTGGTGATGAGGAGCAGGTGGCTCAGACGGTGCAGGTGAGCTAACGATGATTTTTGTATTAAATTACTATAAAACTTGCAATACAGTCCCGGCTATATATGCGCTAACTGAGACCCACTGAGAAAGATCATCCCACAATGTTTGAGCCATGCCCCAATATTTTCAATATGAAAGAGAGACATTGTGAGATCCAAGTCCCATTCAACTTCAGCACCCACTTTGTGGATAGCGCTTGAGAACCAGACCACTTAGGATGTAATGTGTTTGAACACAAACCAGACATGACTATTACATCTCACCTTCCATTCAGGACAACATTTTCTTAAAGATAATGGAAGAAGGACTAACAAAGGACAAAGACAACAGCTGGACAGCACAATTACCATTCAAACTGCCACGCCAAAAGCAAAGCAATATGAGAATATGACATGACTGTGCTTTTTCAGCACAGAGGGAAAAATGGTGCAGAGAAAAGGAAAAAATACACATTAAAACCTGCTTAGTGGATACTGGGAAAGGCTTCTGAATCAAACTGCACAGGTTTATAGTACTTATTCTTTTTTCTCCAGAACTATATTATGATACTATGTGACAAAGGAAAGGCAGAAAAACATGTTCATAGTTAACAGCTATGAGCAACATGAGCCTAGAGCTTCTCATGAGGCTTTTAAAAACCTCAGTAAAATGTCTTTTAAAAAAATTATTCAGTAATAATGCCATTTTTCCTGAAAAAAGTTGTGTACATCAGGTCACAATCAAACACCACACAGTCTTTAACGATGACACTCCATGTTACAACCAGAGCATTAACTGCAACCACTAAATCCCAGCTGCTGCACTTTGTCAAGACAGCAAATCTCAGAGTACGACTGAATTTGACTAAAAACTGTCAACAGAGAAATTGCTTTGATCGCCCTGATAGGATTTGTGCTGAGCTTTCATAGCTGCAGGCTTATGAAGACCAAATTAATGAACAGGAAGACTGAACTGAATGAGGACATAATACTACCTGACAGTAATGGCCAAATGAAGCCTCATGAAGCAATGAAGCTTCCCAGCCCATTGCTTTGCCCAAAGGTTCATTACTCAGTGGTTCATTCATTCCTCACTAGAGATATCTGCTGCTGAAACTGTGGCAGCCTTGTCACTCAGATAGACATACTTCAAAAAAATTGTAAATGCAATATTGTCACAGTTTTTGTCAAACTCATGTTCAGTAACAGACAGTCAGTGGCTGACCATCAACATATTGACTGTCAGCCACTGACTGATTTGACAATACAGACATTTGTTTTAGTGTATTTGGAGTGTGGTGCTTGTTGGGGTGGTTAGTATTCTTTGAGTTTTGATTTGCCTCCTGAAAAACTAAAATTCTTCAAAAATTCTCTTTTTCTTGGATTTCTAGATGGCTCTCTGATCTGATCCCTTATATTTTTACTCATCAGGACAGGATTTTACTCTTCCAACAGCTTTAACCCTCTCCAGGCAGATGTTGCAGATTTGCAACAGCTAAATGCTGTTGAAATGCTGTTTAAATGTCTCAAAAAAAGTCTGAATTGTATATTACTACCCCATATGATCATTTTCTCCAAATATCAGATTTTTCCTGCAACTACAACTTAATTTGAGCCTGAGAGGGTTAATATGTTTCTGTTGTGCAAGACTGATATATCTTTGCTGATCAAAATAATAGTGGAAATTTCCAGAAGGTGAGAATTTTGGAGGTGAAGGGGTTAATTATTTTTATTTAAGAATCTTGTGAATGATCATCTCAAAGTATTCCCAGATGTCAGATTTTTTTCTTCTTGCTGGCTCCATTTCAATCAAGTTTATTTGTGTAGAACATTTCAGCAACAATGCAGTTTCAAAGTTCTTTACATCATAAAAACACACAAATATAAAGTCATAAAATACATCATAATCAACAATTGAGAAAACCAGTAACAAACATTACATTTTGAAGAGTGCAGTCATCAAAATTATTAACACATCAATTATGTTGGTCAATGTTAATGTAATTTCAGCCACTACTGAAGACAAATACTCTTCTCTGATGTGCGATCAAATACAATAACCCATGAAGCAGCAGGGCTTGTCACGCTTTTATTTTGAAAACCGACACTCAAAATGAAGCATGCAATGTGAGGCGACGTTTGTTGCCAGTCACGTGGTTTTCAGCAAAAGCATCAAAGTGTGACTTCATCTGACACGCCCCCTTTTTACTAGGTACACACCTTGAAACCTGACTTCAGATATTCTATCACTACTACCTGAGATCCAGGGAGAATGAAATAGTGCCCTCTGCTGGCAAACACATAGAAAATACAAGGAATACTGAATAAGCAGTAAATCCAGGACAACTAAATAAATTGTGTCCTGTGATAAACCGGCCTGCATTGACAAGGTGGTAAAAAGATTCTGTCTTTTTATAAGTCAGAAACAGAATCTATGTTCAGTGAAGTCATACATTATTCATGTGATTACATATAAATTAATTATTCTCCAAATAAGACACTACATGCTTACATGATTGGGTGGTAGGGTATCTGGAGGGCAAAACCAAATGAAGAATGATCAGAATGGATTACACAATGACGTGGAATATTCACAAATACATGTTTTAAGTAAAGATTTGATTTAAGGTACTTTAAAAATGCGAGTATAATGTTTTCTTTTTATATAAAGAAATGCCGAACATGAAAGCAGGCATCAGAAGGGAAGAGGACTCACCAGTGTTTAGAATTAATGAGTATGCAAACTAATTAATTGTTTTAATCATCAGCCCACTGAGTAAAATGTAAATGGTAGATCTTTTCCAAATAAACATCCCCTTTTAACCTCACCTATATTCTGCAGAGCTTTACTCCCTGTTTGTATTTCACTCCCTCTCACAGATACAGTGAACACTCAATCTTCCTTTTCATTCATGAAGATATTTATTTTAAATTGTGTCAGTATTTTACTGAGATTTTAACTGGGAAGAGAATAATGAAAAGAATGCACTAAAGTGCAAAGAGAAAGAGAAGAAAAGATGAGTGTTCAAGTATAAAAAAGAGAAACCACTAAGACAAAAACCTGCCTCCGTATCAGAACAATGTCATACAGAGTTTTGTGTGCCTAATTCTTTTTGTTAGTTTTTTCTAAATGTAGCTTAGAAAAAATTAACATGCACATTTTTTTATCATATTATTTAATATATTTGATAATGATTTCCTTTATGATTTTGATGATGGCATTTGACAATATGTTATATCTGGTGCTTATGATTAGTTATTGTATTATGTTTTTATTATATAAAATGCTATGAACTGTCTCGTTGCTGAAATGTTTGCACAAATAAACTTAACTTGTTCCACACTGGTATCATTAGTTTAATATATTGTATATTGTTACCACAAACATAAAACAGACATTATATAAAAATAACGTAGTTGCAAAATTAATTTTAAGAAAAAGCCACAAAGGAATCTATCTATCTATCTATCTATCTATCTATCTATCTATCTATCTATCACGGTTAATTGCTCTGTACTGAGTAGACAAACATTCTTGTATGTCATGTTTGAAGTGATTAAGTGATCAAACTGTCTCTGACCCTAGAAGATCAAATGCATGTATTAGTTCATTACCTGAGTAGAGAAAGCAGACGCTTGTTCTCGCAGACCGAACACACACCGTGCGCACTCCGTCCCGCAGTCTGATCCCGCCACCAGCAACACGCATGTTCCCGCAAGAAACAACCACAGGCAGCGGCACTGAGCGGTTCCAGCCATCGGCTGGGGACGGAAAACCACAGCAGTTATTTTCATTACTGCTCTGATTGAGTGTTCTGCCATGAATTTCATTAAACAGCTCGAAACTGATATACGTTCACTGATTATACAACTATCAACTTCCTGTCCTATTATTATTTATCTATTTTCAAGCTCTGAGTGAGAGTTTGTGATTGCCTTGAAATAATTTGTGGTATCAAATGATTTATTAGACTAAAGTAATATTTGTCTATATCATGTGAATAAAAGTCACAGTGTCTCATTTGTTGATACTGTGTAAAAAAAAAAACACTAAGTTCTCGTAGCTAAAATAATGAAATATATTTGCTTCTTACCTCTGATGGAGTGAAAACAGGTTTTTCTACAATTTCTCTCCGAACAGGGATGAAAAGATGCGGGAGACTTGATAAATCTGTGCATGAACCGGTTTCTACACGAGCTGATCCACGAACTGAGGTCCAACTGATCTCTGAAGAACTCAACCTGATGCAGTGGTGCAGCGGGCTGTTCGCCAGCTTTTTAAACTACTTTCTGGGTCTGACGTCACCGAATATAAAACTGCAGGGAGGAGATAAAGTCCGTGACGTTGCAGCCCAGAAACCCCGCAGCTCACCGCAACACGACCGTGTCCTCTTTTCTGTCCCGCATGCTCTTTAATCCTTTTAACCCTGACTTACAAAAATAAGTTCATATTACTAAGCTACCAACAAAATGCACTAATGACTTATATTTATGAAGTAACATTTACTTACTTACATGGTGAAAAACACAAGGTACTTATTGCTTTTGAAAGAATGACTTTATTTAGAGTTGAGCTCAGCCCAAGCATAAGCAAACCAGGCGGTCGCTTCGGACAGAGGCCACTAGGGCTGAATGGAACAGATTTTTTTGTTTGTTTTTTAAGTAATGATTTCTATGTGATAATATTGCTTAATTACTGACTGAATTGGTTCCTCAGTATGTAATCATATTCTGCCCACTGTATTGCTGGGTTTCAGACATGTGACCCTGATGACGCGAAATTCAGATGGAGGTCAGGAAGTGGATTTCTCTGGTTCAAAACAGAGCAAAATGGATCACAACGAGTAGCTAATGCCATAAGTAGACTGGAACTGACGAGGTATCTCTAAAAAATACGCGTATATTTAGTATATGATCCGTATTATCTCGGTAAAAAAGACTTGTCAGATAATCTTGAGGATTTACCTGGTGTCAAGTCGATTAAAATTCTTAACTGGTGCAGCAGTGTTCATATCCTACAACAAGCCAGATGAAAGTTTTCAAAAGCCTGGAGAATACTGTGAACCCTCGCTATAAGGCGGCTCACCTTTCACGGTCTCGCTGCTTCACAGATTTGCATCGTGCATTGTGTTCTGCATTCTGATTGGCTAAACAGTCTCTCTGCTTCTTCTCTACCTGTGTGTCAATAATGTTGCGGTTTAATATGTACACGTACGTAAAACAACTTGCCAAATTTAAGTTTGCAAGTTGTCTTGCAAGAATCTTTTTGCCCAGAAGAAAAAAGAGCGTCAACAACTACAGATAACTATGTCCTTTTGCGTTCCCTAGCAAAACGTTTTTATTACCTTGCAAAACTTTTGCGTTCCCTCGCAAAAGGTTCACTGGTGAGGGCGGGGCACAGCCAGCCCAAGTGTTTTTAGCTGGGCTGGTGACAAACCAGAGATTGTTGAGTGATGCCTGGGGTGTATGAAGCTGCTGCAGCAGTGGAGTTTTGGTGAAAAAAAAATTATTGAAAGTACAGTGCGGGAAAGCTCTGGAAGAAAAAAAGAGTACCTTCACTTCGGGACGAATCCACCTAGAGGGGAGCGTTGGAGGTTTTTGGCCGGGATGAAGTTTGTTTTGAATCTACCTACATATTCATATATTTAACTTTTCCCTGTACCTCTTACCACACTTAACAACAGATGAGTCAGTCAGCAGCAGCTCTAACCCCGATACCAGCATAACCTCTCACCCCTTTC
>CAEGAG010112577.1:0-48914 GCA_903067065.1 Brachyrhaphis terrabensis | reverse complement strand
GCTCTTAGAGTGCCATAAGAAAAATCTGATTCACAATGTGCACATTACACTAGTTCGCAAAAATGAAATCCAGACTTTTCAAGCCTACCATTTCCAAGATGCAAAGCAAGTGACAGAAAAGGTTCAAGTCATATGCTGACAAAAACATCTACCGAACCTTGCCTGAACTGTTAACAAATCTGTGAGAAGGAATACAGCGGGGTCATTACAGCATTACACAGAGGGAACGTAATATTCTGTCGCCCTTCACACAGACAGTCCAAAGAGAAAACAGCTGAATCATTATGATGTAGGCCAGAAGTAATGCAAAATCCAAAGGGTGGAGGAGGGGGACTTTAAACGAGCTGTTGGCACAAAACGTATTCATTGTTTTTAATGTTTTTGTGCTACAAGACAGTGAAACACTGAGTTTTAAGAGTTTAACATGCGTAACGAAAAAGATACAAAAATCTAATAACGGAGCTAATTATCTTGAAACTATAATCTAGCATCCAAAGAGTGAAATAGTTCATGTTTAACAGTGAAGGAAAATAAAGACCATCTTTAGTTTTCTTTGAGAGTCACAACAACAGTATCCTGTTTGTCGGAAAATTGAAAACAGTCCTGATCTTTTCGGAGAATATCCCAGGTCAAGTGTCACTGTAGCACAAAAGCTTGAAAGATCCTAAAGCTGCAGGATTTCAGACACTGCATTTTCACTTTGACTACAAGCGTCAAACACACAACTTTTTAATGTGACTCCATAAATTGCAGCACATAAAAAGGCTTCCTCACAGTCTCACCCAGGAGAACTGCAGTTCTGTAGTTCTCCGGGTCGCTCAAGGAACATTTCAAATGGCAGACTAAAAGAAGTCACGTCCTGACATGACGGCCCAGCGAAGTGAAGAGAAGAGTGGGGGGAGCAACAAGTGGCTGCAGCTTCAAAGCCCACAGACATAAAAGCTGGTGGGAAACCAGTTTGCTATGCTGATCATCCCTGTAAAATACAGACCCTTCCTATCGTAGGACTTTCATCTTCCCTTTGAGGGGAAACCGGGCAAAGCTCTGTCCACGGCTGTGGGCTGACCACAGATATTAGAGGACAGAATTTATTCTGAGTGTGTGGCAAGGGTAACTTGTCCATTTACTGCCATAGAATGTGGCTATTTATAGGGCCACATTTTTATAGACTGCATTCTGGAGATTTCAGACTGGCACATATCTGGAGGGATTGGCCAGATGTTGAGCTTTGTGTCCAGACAGTCTGTGAAAGGAAACTGTTTAGCACACTCGTGACAAGGAGGAGCCGTTCACAAGTGCTTGTTGAGGTAGAAGAATTTCCTTCCTTTCATCTGAGAAGGTCAAACATAGACAACAAAACTATTCATGGGTTTATTGTCTATACGCTCAACAAATATTCATGCTGGAAATTTTGTCCGATAAGCAACTTATTATTTGGTTGTACAAGAATGGCTAATTAAATCATATGTGCATAAGTGAAGTGCTATTGGCTTATGCTGAACTCAGTTGAGGAACCTTATTTTGCAGCTCTGATCCTCATTCATGAACTCCAACAAGCAGGTGAAAACATCTTGAGATGTTTTTATTAACCTCTGTTCTAAGATCCCCACATGCCTTTTCTACATGGTAAATGTTTGTGTTAGGACCCACCTTACTGCAATTCTTTATAAATCAATGTGACAGAATACCAGAAGTCCCCAGGCTCAATTTCATTTTGTTTTCCATTCATGCATTAGATTCTCGGTTTATCCGGTGGAGGGTTCCCGTTAGTTTGTAGAGTGAAAGAGGGGACAGAGGTAGGGAGGGGGAAAAACACAATAAAACGCTACTTACAGAATGGTTGTCTGCGGAGACACAGCCGGCACGGTTTCTAGGTTCAAATGCATACATCTCACCGTGGTTCGGAAACACAAGCAGCGGCTCGGACAGCAAAGCGCAGATTGCGGTCCGCAGGCGATAAGCGCGAAAAGCGCCAGCAGGAGACGCGGAGAACAGAGCTGGCCAGCCCGGATCGCCATTTCCAGCAGTGAGAGCCGAGCAGAGAGCTGAGAGCGCCAGCTGCCCCGCTCCAACACACACACACACACACACCCCACCCACGCACACACACTGTGGGAGAGGCGGACTCACGCGCGCGCACACCCCGACACGCAGCAAGTGGGGCAGGGTTACAGTCCTGACGAAGTCCACCCCGAAAGCTGAACGCAAAAAAAATGCAGATTGCTGAAGTTAATTCATATTAGTTACAGCTTCCTGACCACACAAAGCGAATGCTTTACTTCTATCTATCTATCTATCTATCTATCTATCTATCTGTCTATCTGTCTATCTGTCTGTCTGTCTGTCTGTCTGTCTGTCTGTCTGTCTGTCTGTCTTCAATAGCAAATGTTTACCACTTTACAATTTCCAAACAACAATGTACTGTCAGCAGATCGTCCAGATGAAGCAGGAGCTCAACCTGCAGCATGCAGCCAGAATGCAGCAGATGACTGAACAACATCAGGCTGAGATCGAGCTTCTGAAAGCACAACATCGTATGTAAAATCATAAGTAAACTTTGATAAATCACATTTAATGGGAAGTTGACTTCCGCTTCACTGGAGCAGAGCAGTAGAATCAAGATATCAGTCATATCAAACCTGTCTTATAACACAAAGTTGGTCAAAAGGAACACGTGCCCCAATCTAGAAAGAAAAAAAGAAAAACAATAAATAAACTCATTGATCAAAGAGTTACATAGCCTCGGAGATTTTGGAAAACCACAGTGAGAGCCATCATCGGCTGTTCCAAAAACTTAAAACAGTGGTGAACATTCATAGCTGTGGCAGGCTTACCAAAATTACTCCAAGAGTTATTTGATGACTTGCACAGGAGGTCATAAAAGAACTCAGAACAACATCTAAAGCTCTGTCAGCGTCACTTGCCTTGGTTTAGATAAAAGTTCATGATTCAACAATAACAAAGAGTGTGGACAAAATGGGAACCATGGGAATATTTCAAAATGTTCCTATGGAACATTTTTTAGTAAAAACTAAAAAAAAAAACCCTACAGTTTTTACCCTGTAGGGGTAGGTAGGTTTTTAGGGTAAATTCTGCTATAACTATAAACAAAAAAAATCTTGAAGGACAATTTGTCATCAATTCACGACCTTAACATTAGGTACTCTTGGGTTATCTTGGACAATGATCTGAAGCACAAAAACAAGAAGGTTTGGGGGAGCGGTGATGTGAACTTTACTTCAATTGGGTTGCCATGACATAACCTTGAATAAGTTGTTCAAGCTTCAAAACCGCCGTTGTGGCTGAACTAAACCCGCTGTGGAAGAAAAGTGTGGTATAATTCCTCCACATAAAATATAAAACACATATTACCCGTTTACACAAACACTTGATGGCAGTTGTTGCCACCAAGTCTGCTAGAGGAAGCCCACCAAGCGCATCAAGTTTCTGACTTAACAGCAGTCCCTCCTCCAGAACATGTGGTGGTAATGAAAACTTATGACTGTTAACTGAAACAGTCATATTTGTTTCAGTTAACAGATAACACTTTTTAATTAAACAGTGACATTTGTTTAATTAAATTAAATTAACATAATTTTCTAATTCTAAAGGACAGTAAAATATAAATGATTAAACAGTAGTTAACTTACGTCTCATAATTGGTCAGCACTTTGAAAAGAGAAGACGCATTGACCTTTTCTTGCTTCTTTGCGTCACTGACTTCATGTTTTCAAAGTTTGGGCTTGCTGCCATCTGCTGGAAGATATGAAAATAACATCGTCCGGCAGAAGCATAGATCTTAGCCAAGGATCTATGCTATAATATTTTGGGCCTGACCTACAAAGATTCCAAATAAGGAGTGCAAAAATGCATGAGGATTTTGTCACTTTAAAAAATAAAATGCTTCCAGGTTAAGTTCGTTAGCTGATCTTCGGTCAACTTCTGTCTCAAACTGGAGTCATGCATTCTCTTTGTTTCTCTTTCTTGTTGGTTAGGGGTTTTATAGGTCAGAGGCAGTTGTATATGTTGTTGTTGGCAAGCCAAAGTGTCATTATCAGCTTTTCCTACTAACAATACATTTCCATTTGCTATTGTTTCAGCTTCCTTTTGCTGACAGACTACAGGCACTGCACTGATTAGCGTTGGCTTTGTTTGAGCTCCTCATGGTTTCAGCATAAGCCCTGAAACAAAATTTATGACTGCTCTTTGTTGCCAATTAAATAGAGAAGCCCTGTGCTATTTAGGCAGCAGGAAGTCAACATTCAGGCTTAATAGTCAACAGTACACCCTAAACCAAATGAGCTGTTGTCCACATCACTGTCCCTCTCCTCCCTGTTCTGTCAGAGGTGACATTTATTTTTAGCTAATTGAGTATAACACCAATTGCTTCATTAGTTCAAATAATGCTGCTACCTAATCAAAGAGGGTCTAGCAGCAAATTGAGTCAATAGTGAGTCCAACATATCAGTTCAGCTCAACTTTCTGGCAGACACTTTGAATAGAAAGAAAAGAAACAAAAAAGTCCTAAGATATAGTCAGAAATATGACACCTATAAATACCCAACTCAACAAAATATATAAAATACTACACCCACCAAATTTTTTTTCCTGTGATGGGCTGGCATCCTGCTCAGGGTGTGCTCCATTTTTCACACAGTGACAAATGAAGATATTGTAATATAAATCAATTTGTGATTTATATTACAGGTTTAAATTGTGATCTTAGTCTTTTTATATGCTCAAATATCCTCAAAAAAAATTGAGCTAATCATATTTTTTTTCAGGGATTTTGATCAAATTGATTAGTCTGTACACCTTATATACAGGAGGGTGCCAATTAAAGACAAGGAGTTACAGTTTCACAATACCACCATCATGTACTGTGAGTACTACAAGCATTTCTTCTGAAACATTACGACTTCAGTCTATCACACATTCAAATTTTAACATACCAAAAACAAACAGAAACATAGAATACAGAATTGATTTGTGTTTGCTTTACTTTTTTGTTGTTTGTTTTCCAGCTCATGATAAAAAAGTGTGTGAAAAGAAAGTAACTGCTATTCCATCTGCCATCAGCTGGGGGCATAATTAATTAAAACTTGCACAATGGTGGCATCTAGTGGTAAATGCGCAGATTGTAGCTAAACTGAGTGCCCCTCTCACTGAAGCTTTGAGTGCATTAAAGAAAAATGACAGATTAATAGGATGTAATTTATGTTAATTCATCAAATAGATCCAGCTAATATTTATCTTTGTAGATAGATTTAACTGGACAGCATTGAAGACAGGTGGATTTGTGAGTTATGTGGAACAGAGTACACATCACTCACAAATATGGATTTGTGAGTGAACCACCATCTGAACACCATATTCAAATGAAAAAAAAAAGGTTGTTCAATGTTTGAATTTATTTAGCTTGTTTTTTGCTATGAGAGTTTTATTAAAAATATATTTTTTTTAAATAAAACAATCCCTAACTTAACTTTGGGGGATTAAGATGGGGATTTAATCTCCATCTTTCCCCATACTGAAATTTCAGTAGAATGTTTCTACTGAAATTCTTTCATTTTAGTAGAGAATTTCAAATCTACTGAAATTCTACTGAAAAAGAAAACCATTGAAAGAAAAAAAGGAAAAAATAAAACATACTGTACAACAACCTGAATCTGTAAGCAAACACAATAATACTAATACTTTTTTTGATTAGAGTGGACAACGTCCACGTTGAGATGTGGGATGCTGACAAGACTACTGTCAAAGAAGAATGAATTACATTTTCAAATGATTAGCTGGTATTTTAAAATATTTGTATACTTTAAGTCTACCAGGTGAAAAACTCTTTTGTTCAGTGTTTTTAAAATGACTTCACACATTTTCTATCATCTGTAAGTTTGTCTATGCCATTACACAGCTTTGATTTTCTTCTGGTGAAGTGAATTATGCCTAGATGTACTGCACTGATGAGAAATTAAGCCTTTATTAGCTCTTGTTCCGAGTATCTGGTAGTGAGAATACCAGACACATTGTTATTGTTTGCAGTCGAACACAGCCAAACTCTGATAGCTCCCCTTCAGAAATGTTGCTAGCCTGCGCCGTCTTTAATCAATTTAGGAGAAATGTCCAGCTTATGTATGTCGATTTAACATATTTTCTCCAAATATAACATGCTCTGTGCCATTGTATATCTATAGAACACAGTGGGACTTTTTTAATAGCTTTCTCCTGACTTTCATGTACGTTAAGTACAGTAAGATCCTTTTGCTCATTTATAAACCTTCTTCAAATTACAGCAATTCCAATCAAATGATCAAACATCTACTGGAATAGCTGAATTTTACACCAGGTTCATTCACTTCACTATAACTGAACACATTTTATCAAAAAGTCCGTAACAGCATTTGTAGTGTGCACACCTGCACAACTACAGGATGCTCTTAAAATTATTTTTTATAATGAAGAGACAAAGGAAAGTATTTTACAGGCCTCTGGCAACACATTTTTTTTTCTTTATTCTGAGTAAGATGTGTCAACATCCAGCATGACAAAAATTGTACAAAGTTCACAATTTATAAATGAAATATCACAGCAACTTGTGATCTCACACATTTATAGCAAAATTAAAATGTCAACAAATCCATGCTGTGTAGTACAAAAATAAATCAAACTTCAGTTCCACAGAGAGAGCACAATAGTTTATACAAAATCCTGTCTTTGTTAATGGCGACTGAACTCAACCTCAAAATGAACCGGCTTGAAGAAAGTAATAAACTCTAAAGAATTCACAATAATTTATATGAAAATTCAGCATTCTAAATAAGTGACAAACCTCTTGTGTGTCCTTATAGATAGTCACAGATAACTCTTTTCAGATTTATTATTTATGCACCAACGTCTGATGAGCAGCTGGTTTGTGCTTTAAAGTCCCTTTGTCCATTTTTCACCGTTAATGAGAATTAATTCAAAAACTGGTACTAGCCATAACTCTACTGAAGCATTACTATATTGGCAAAAGCTGCAGACACGATGCTGTGGAGAAAAAGGCGTATGCAGTCATGGATGATGGGTAGTAGAGTCCTGAGTGAGGACCCATAAAGTACAAAAGGTGAACCACGAGCACCTTTTTGCATTAGCTCTCGAAAAGGCAAATTCTGAACATGATCGCTAACAACTACGGTGACGGAATGGAGGGCTGCCTACTTTTAGTCTGTGAAGGTCTCCAAGCTTTCACCTCCTCTGATTTTTTTGTTTTTCTTTTTCAAACCTTGAACTGATTGACTATTTAATTCTTTGTACAGTGATTAGATATAAAGTGCTGCTGAGGGGGGGATAACTTCATCTTCCTAAAACGTAGCAAAAAAAATGAAAGAATTTTAATGTTTTTACAATTGATAACAGCCTAAAATATAACTGCTAAGGTTATAATCCATCTGTCAGATTTCAGAGTCCCTGTTCCTTCTCTCTTTTTGCTCTCAGTGGGAGGAAATCCACACCAGCAGTGGCTCCAAGCGGTTGGTTGCTCCAATCGTGTGCCGAGGTCACCTGGAAAAATTGCACGCCGCCATATGTAAGGATAATATTTTCAAGGAGAAGTGCAAATAGTCTTACTGGCACATAAGTGGGGACAGCGACCCTGTAAGTCCCGCTCTCTATAAATACTCTCTACAAAACCTTTTCTCCTCCGGCTCTCGGGTAACTGCGTTTAGCTTCTGTAAGAACATCAAAACATGGAAACGAAGGTGTCCCTGTGCAAAGTCGTACAGAAAAAAAAAAAAAAAATTCAACTCATATACTTTTTGCTCCTAAAACTCAATGTCCAGGTTCCCTCCTCTTTTTTAAAAAGACATTTTGTATTAAAAGATTTGTATAAAAATCAATATTTTACATAGGCTATATTAAAAAGATTCATGTTACCCCGCTATGCTTATAAACAAGAGATTGCATATACCCAACCTTTTTTTTTGTCTTTTGCAGATTGCATCGCATATACCTCTTTTTAAACAAATGATTTTGTTTATTTTTTAATATTGCTGAGACATTTCATGATCCTAGCAACATACCACTGATCAGATTTGATTCTTAAAAAAGGCTAAAATCTTGCCTCTAAAGGTCATTGTCTTTACACATCTTTTCTACCTCAAACTAATTTAGGAATGAGCATGAGAACATGCAAATTGGCTCTGCTAGATACAGTAATGAGGGGAGAGGGGATTTCCACCATCGGGTTTCCGTGTAATGATGTTTACAATATAACTTCATACATTCATACAGACATCAGGTAATTCTCTTTCCCAGAATTCATTTACAGCACCAATTAAAAATGGCCCCACCTACAGTGACACATCTTTACTCTTCGTCATAACAAAGCACAAATGATTCTCAAGCATTGTTTAGAAAATAAAGCAATTCGCAAACCAGTTCTTGCTATTTGACAATCTACACGCAGGAAGAAGATAAAGAAGGAGGGAGGAATCATCTCAGTTCATTAAGTCCAGACTCATCCACTGAAAATAAAAAGCTTCTTCCGTGCTTGTAGTTTTTTCTTGTTTCTCGTCGTTACTTTTTTTTTGTCTGAAATGCTTTGTTTTCTCGAGCAATAAAAAGAACCTCTGTTTTCGTTAGCTTACTGTTCAGAAATATACACTAAAAATGTGCATACATGAGCAGCTAGAAACATTACATGACACTATGTCAGCTCATATGAAAACGTACAAAATGTAAATGTCCTCAAAAACTATTTTGCGATTTACTCCTTTATGCTCTTCCTCAAAAGCAAGACTCAAAAAAAAAGAGAGAAAAAAAATTATCTTGAGGTCTTTTTAAGCATAATACCTCTTTTTTTTCTCCAAAAACAGAATTCAGAATATATATAACACTATATCAAATTACTGCACTGAACCGAGGAGGTCAAACCGTCACTGCCTGTGTCTCTTTCTGTTGCGCAGAACCAACGTGTTCCTTTTCCGAGATGTTACACTTGAATCCCTTGAACTGCTTGCTTGATGTTTTCGAGCAAAGCTTTATTTTCCGCACTCTGGTACTGGTCTTGGTTTGTGTAGATATCCGTAAGAGTGGTGACGTAGGCGTCAAAGTTCTGCTCACTTAATGACTCCTGCATGACCAAACACAAAAAATGGTTAGTGATGCTAAAGGTTTCGTCAGATTTTTAAAAAACACCCTTTTTGCAGTTCCAGGATTTTACAAACCAGAAAATAAAATAAATATTGTGACGTTTACCAGGCTAGAACTTTAGTTAGATGTAACTTTTAGGTAGATTTCACAGTTTTATTATTTAATAAAGAAAGACTAAGCTTAAGTGAAAAACCCCATTCATCAACACAACCATAAAGGCAGTGTTTTTCCAACATCATTCCATCAGCAATGACCTCACAGTGGTTGCTGCTTATTTATTTGGAACAAATCCTGTCTCAACTTCTGTCAACAACATAGAATAATAAACTGAAGTCCATCATTCTATGGTGTGCAAGACGAGACCCCAGAAAGACCTCAAGTGGAGATTAGAACCCAGAACCAACTTGTTGTAAGGCAACCAACTGGGCTGTGCAACCACAAGAAGTGAATGGTTTTCATTTATGAATGGAAATCTGAAAAGTGTGGCCTGCACTAGCACTTAGTTGACAGTTAAACTTTTTTTTTTTATCACTTAAGATCCAACAACAATATTTTAAAGTTTGTGGTTCTAACATGACAAAATGTGAAAATGCTCATGGACTCTGAATACATTTTCAGGTGTTCTTGGTTTTTATGTTGAAGAAAAACATACAAAGTAGAACATTCAATTTCACAACAGGTAAAAGCTTCTTACATGGCCACATGAGAGACTTACTTGCTGGTGCATCTGTAAGCAGCTGTTATTCCTCAAAGGAAGCTCTTTTTCTGTCAGAGGTTTCTGTAGGCAGTCAAGAAAGAGATTTCTTTAAGCAGGACAAGTTCAAACACGATGCTATTCCTAAAATCAAACACTAGATGGCAGTATCTATTAACCAGCCAAATGCTATAGATCTAAAAAAAAAAAAAATACTTGAACATAGACAAAAAGCCGTACGAGGAATCAGGACAAAGCCTTATAGTGATTTAAGGGAGATTAGAAATACTTTTTTTTGTTTACTTCTTTCATCTGCGCACCTCCAGAGATCTAAAAGCAACATAAAATAAGAAAAATGGCCTGCACATTTCAAACAACGTTTGAGTCTGTACTTTGTCAGTGATAGATCTATTACTCAAGAGATGATCATAAAAAGAATAGCAGTGTAAGGGACAAAGCGGGACGAAATTGTCTGTGATTGCTTTAAAAACTGCAACAAAATGAGCAACAAAATGAGCAACAAAAATCGAACGAAAGAGAACAGGACAAGGTGTCAAAGGAGATAGAAAAGTTGGGATCGTATCTTTCAAAAACATCTTCAGGGTGAAATAAAATGACTGCAAAGGCAGATTCTAAGAATTCAACCACTACAGTAACAGTCCTTTAATCACAGCTCCCCTGTAAATGTAAACAAAACCTCAACATATTGTTTTGTTTATGCTGAATTTCAGTTCTCACAGTTGCTGCAACTCATTTCACAACTCCCCCTCAGCCTTTGGAAAGACAAGCGATGCTCCACACTTTAGAGTAAGCATGCACAGAAAGCCGTGGGAAAATATACCACAGAGAAACGCTACGGTTCACTATGTTCTGTGACTTTCTGGCTCGCCCGTTTCCTGGTGGCCCTTACCATATGAGGGAGCTGGACATTAGCTAAACTGTTAATCAGTGAGTGGCTGAGGTTGGCCAGCTCATGCAGCAGAGATTCATTTTGCTGTTCAATCACCTTGTTTTCCTCCTCTATGCACTTCAAGTTGGTCTCCATTGTTGTGATCTGCAGAGAGGAGGGTGGGGTCACAGTGCGTTTACATGTTTCCACTTGCCGATTCAAAAAACGACTTCAACGTGGAAGATGGGTGCGGGTGTATGACTCACCTGTGTTCTGAGTTTGATCATGTCAGCCTCCACTTGTGAATTCGATTCACTTAAATCTTTGATTTCATCGTCCAGTTGCTTGATCTCTTCGTCATGATCCAGCCCTGGAGACGATAAGCTGTATTAGTCCCAACCTTATTGTCAGATTTTAAAGTCTTTAGAAACGACAAATGTGGTTAAGATTTTTGGGGAGGTGTTTTTGACAAGTGTGTGACACAACTGGATGATAAAATTATGGCTTCTCTCAAATCTGCACTATTTCTTTCAACCTGTTCCTCCAGATTGGATTCATTCAAGTTATTACCCCTGAGTGGCCGTTCATTTGCTGCCCCCCCTCACCCTACACACACACACCACCCTGATTGGTTTATTATCTGTAACTGGAACTCCGCTCTGTAAACCCTTCCATATTCCTTCTTCCTGATTGGCTGCATTGTGAAGCAGAGCTTACCGTTGCTGGCACGTTGGTGCTTTATTGTTAGCATTTCCACTCCCGAGAGCCTGGCTTTCCTCATGGCGGAGGTGGCGCGTGGACAACCCGACAGACTGCAGGCAGCAACCAGAAGCAAGCTTTGTTTCATATGTTGTTCAGTGTATTTTCAGTCAAAATACACTGAAAATTGTTAATATGCTGTAGACTGCCTATATTGTACTTTACATGAATTTAAAGAGAAATTCTTCATTGGCACTTGGAAAATCAGCAACTTTTTAAATAGAAGAGTTTTCACATATTACGCTTGATGTTGAATTTAAAAAAATTTTTTTTAAGGTTTTATTGGCTCTGGTGGCCTTTATTTGATAGTGAATTGACCGGAAGGTGGGCAATGAGAGAAGGGGGAAGACATGCGGTAAAGGTCGCCAGCCCGGGAATTGAACCTGCGACAGCTGTGTCGAGGACTAAGGCCTCCATATGTGGGTTGTGCTTAACCCCTGCGCCACCACAGAACCCCAATAAAGATTAAAACTATTATGATTTGTTTCATGCAGTGCAAAGATAAAACCAGAATTGATATACACCAAATACGCATTTGGCACAGTGGTTAAAACAAATGCCGCCCACCCCGGGAGAGCCTGGTTCGAATCCAGCCTGGTCTACTACATTTCGTTGCTTGTACTTGTGACATTGCAATGACAATTAAGTTGAATTATTATTAAAAAGACAGTTTCAGTCCAAATTTTCTTGTTTTAGGTCAGTCAGGATTACCTAAGCTATTTCTATTTGCTAAATGCACAACAATTATAGAGAAAATAAAAATGTATCAACTTATAAAAGATCATATAACAAAATAAATCCAGCACTACATTGGTCTGAAAGCTGAAATATCATGAAGAATTGGTCATAAACGGATTCATTTAAAAACAAAACAGATTTGAATTTACCAAACAAAACTATACAATATTGTTTAATTAAATCTAACAAAGCTCATGCAGCTGTACTTGATTTACAGCTCTATGACTTACCTCCTATGTGTCAGGAAGCTGCCACTGACATGTCCCGAGCCGTCGCAGCCGGGGGTGGGGCAGGACATGCCCTCTGTTTTTCCAGACTTCCATGTGAACTGGATTCCATTCAGGTAGCCATCTTTTTGTCTCTTGGCTGCGATGGGGCAACCTGAAGCACTTCTGTGGGATGCATATTTCCCCGTCACGTGTCCCTGACCGTCACAACCTGGGACCGGACACCTGAGAGGGGATGGAGCGAGACTCAGAAAGCTTCCCTTTATCATCTAAAAGGTTGGCTGTTTGTAAAGTAGAGCGTGACATTTTATACCAGAGTTCTGGATTTATATCTTTTGGCCAGGTTTCACCAACATATATTCTTATGCTTTCATTCCCACAAAACCTTTAAAATATTTAACAAATGATTTGTTTTCAGCAACAGTCTGTTTTAGATTGTTGCTATATTTCCAGATGCCTATCTTTATATGAAAACTGCATCCAAAGAGGGTTCGCTATGACAAACTGAATCCAACAGAATGACAAGCTTACGAAAGAACAGAGTGTGTTGTTTGTGCTCTGCGCCACCAGAGAAATCAATGCAGCTGCAGGGATGAGGCCACAGAAGCCCATTGTGGGATTTAGGCAGAGTCAATCAATCTCTCTCTGCCTCCGTCTCTTTACCTACATGAGGGTCTGCAGGAGTTCGCCAGAGACCACGGTACCACCTCTCTGTAAACTCCAACAACCTTGCACTTCTGAAGTTCCTCCTACACCTCGATACTAGTGTTAAAACTTTATACTCTTGGTACATTTGTCTTGTCAGGACTAATACTGATTTATTCCTGCTTACGGGGATGTGCGCGGTCGAAAGGGAGGATAAGCATGGACTGCACAAGATTGGACTGATTAGGAATCACATGGAATCCGTTTTGAAGCAGGAAATGAAAAGTCATATGTCACAGGCAGTGGAGGGTGAGCAGCATTGGTGGCAGGAGGAAGTTCCAGCCTCAGGGTTTAGCGGTCGGACAAAAGACTTATGATCTGTGCCTGCACTATACCTGATGGGCTCCTGGTCCTCCTTATTCTCTTTACTGTGGATGATCTTTATCCCACTTTTCCTGGCCCGCGGACACCCTGAAAGACTGCAGACAAATGACAGCATTACAAAGCTGAAATGGTCAGGAAGAGAGAAGGGTTTGTCAAGATGTATCTGCAGACTGTGAGCTGTACCTTCTGTGGGAAGCGTAGTTACCAGTGATATGTCCCGAACCATCACACCCTGGTGTCGGACACCTGGGGCACAAAACATATAGAGGGCTCAGGGCCTAACACAGATCCGCAGTGTCTTAATGATGCTTATTTAAAAAAAAAAAAAACTGTCAGGCCAATTTTTTGAAAACCCCTGACAGATTTGCACTTAGAGAAATCTTTTAATAATATTGTCACGTTTCTTTTTACTGGTCGTAATATTAATGTTTTGGAATGGCCCTACCAGAGTCCCAACTTGAATTTGATAAAGAATCTATCGGCATGGCTAGAGATTAGAATAATGGAAAGGAGGTCACTCTAAGTTGTGGAACTCATTGTAAAAGATACATCTAAATAAATTGGAAACTTACAAGAAGCTAGTTGACAATGTGCACACAGTACAATTGCTGGGAATCCCAGCATTAATGACTTTCCAACTATTGTGAATGGCATACATACTTTTTTCTCTAAATGTAAATTAAAACAGACCAATTTTTTAAATTGGTACCTCTGCCTACACATTTCCATTTTATTGTTATGTCCCATTGTATGAATTTCTTGGTTAAATTAATATAATTTAAAATTTAAATCAGCCCTTGGTAAGAATAATTTTACCCAACACTCATTGTTAAGATATGAAAAATTTCTTAAAATAGTATTTTTATTGCAGTTGTATAACCACATATTAAAAATGTCCAACCTTCATTTGAGAACATTTGTAGTTAGGGAAATAATCACATGATAGTGTACATTATATTATTTACCTGACATCCCATGTACTACATTGTACAAACAAACAAAACAACATTGCCAGTAGTATAGCAATTAGTTTTCCAATATAACAAAAAAGATCACTCGGGCCTGTGGAGCCAAACTCCAAAATTGACTCGAAATTTTATTTCATTGCACATAAGAAAAACTTCTGAGTGATTATTTATACTACAAATGCCCATAACAGGGTTCATAAGTAGTCTGGAAAAGTATGAAAAATCAATCAATCAATCAATCAATCAATCAATCAATCAATCCAAAAGAAGAAGTCAAAGAAAACACACAAATATCAATTAGTCATCTAAAGCCTTACTTGAGTTCTTGTGCATTGTTGGCTAGCATGCTTCGAATGCTTTTATCAGCCAAAGGACAACCTGAGAGACTGAAAAATACAGCAGCAGAATACCAGATTACTCTAAATGAACAACTATGATTAAAAGACACTGCAGCCACTCTGACAAACACATGCATGAGTAAAATATCAACCAGGAAATGTAAGGAAGCCATGATGCAAGTGCAAAAAGTTGATTAAGAGAAAACAAAAAGAGAAATGTTAACCCTCTGAATATCTAAAAGTAAACAAATTGAAGCAGTTTTTTTTTAAAATAAAATGACAATGTTTAACATGTCAGAACTTTTTTGGGAATTGAGAGGTTGTACAAGTCTCAGGATCCATGCAGACTCATCCCACTCTGCAACACTCAGCAGTTCTGGTCAAACCTTTTGATTGGTAAATGCACAGTCTGCACTGGACTGTGAGAAGGAGCCTGGAGGACTAAATAACATCAGCTTAGAAGGCTTTAAACGTGGCCCACTGAGGAAAAACTTAATCCAGGGCTTTACCCCAAAATAAGCATCTGCTCAATATTTAATTATTTTTTTTTATGTCTTGCTTCTGCACCTCAATATTCAAAAGGCTAACGGAAAACAGTGAAACCCTGCCTACAGACGGTTGACAGCATCGTCGAGGTAAGCTGAAAACAATAAAGAAAAATAGACTTAGAATCCACAAGGAGAAAAGGAAGTCACACCTTCGATGTGAGGTGAAATTGCTCGTCAAGTGACCACTTCCATCACACCCCGGTGTGGGACATCTGCCACCGGAAAAATAGATAAATTCTTTTAAGTCCAAGGGGAAGGAAAGGAAAATGTGAAAATCACAGGAATAAAGGGGGATTTTTATTTTTATGGTTTTCATTGTTTCCAGTTTAGCTTCACTGTCTGTGATTAACCTAGTGCTACCTGAGATAGGCTGGTCTTGATGTGGAATGATACTGACAGCTTGAAATGTTTCACACAGATATCCATTAAATAAAAGTCATATAGCAAGCCAGCAGCACAATGTGGGCAGGAAGACAGCAGAAACAGTGGATCACCGAGGTTAACTGAACAGAATGAAGGAAGAAACTACAGGTGCATGTCAATAAATTGGAATATCATAGAAATGTTAATTTATTTCTGTAATTCAATAATAATAAAAAAACTTTTCTACACTGTTGGGTCTGGTGTCTCTCATCGTGTTCAATCGCTCACAGATTGACTTTGCTCAGTAATACCATGGTTACTAAAGCTTGGTACCTTCAGCAGTGTGGGCAGGTGCCAAGAACTACTGGAGAACAAAATCAGCATCACCATAAAGTTCGTCACCAGAGAAATGCGTAGCGTGCTCAAAGATTTTGTATTAGATGGCTGTACAGACCATCTGTCTTTCCAAATCATCAGTTACTGTAGAGGCTTCACACTGGACCATAACTTGGATTCTGTGCCTCTCCACTCTCCCTCCAGACTCTCAGATCTTGATTTCCAAATCAAATAAAAAAACAATTTTAATTTCAAAAAAGGACATTGGTTGGGCCACTGAGTCATTCCCTATAACCCAGTTAAGATGCTTCTGACATTGTTTCTGGTTTCAGAGAGGCTTTGTATAACAAATGCAGTAGTATCAGTTCAGCTGCTTTGTATATTTTCTGCCACACATTTCCTTCCACTTAAATGTCCATTAATATGCTTGGATACAGCACTTTGTGAACAGCCAGCTTCTTCAGTAGCACTGACCTCTAATGAACTTACTTGTGGAGATTATAAGCCGTAACATTTTCATTACTTATAATCCAAGATCATCAACAAACATACAGAAATAAAAGCCTGGAATCTCTTACTCAGCAGGTAGTGAATATATGCAACATACGGGCTTCAATTTCCAAGTAAGTTACAGAAAGAATTTTTCTTCCAGATAATATTCTGATCTATTGAGATGCACCAGTAAATGAAGTGAAAAAAAGCAGAGCATGAGTGGAACGAAGCAAGTGGGGGTCAGGCGGGAAAAGGACGGGACTCCTTACGTTATCAGGTCCTTCTTACTCTCCTTGCACTGGACGTACTTGGGCTTGGGGCTTGGCATGTTAACATCTGTGGTGTAGGATCGATCCTCCAGCAGATCGTGGAAGGGATCCAGATCATCAGGCTGAAGAGAGGAGAAACACACAAAGTGTTTTCACTAATGTTCACCACAAAATCTGTGCTTCTCTGGTTGTATGTACTCAACAATCTGAAAATGAAAGCTCTTTTTCTGCAGTGAATCCTCCTGTCACCTTTCTTACCTCTTTGTCTACTTTCCACACCCACATACATCATATGTACTTTCAGGCTATGGAGTTTAGTCAGTTTGGATGCAAATTGGTGAGCCAGTGTGACTATTGAGAAAGTCTAACAGTGCAGTGAAATGGAACAGTAGAGAGGAAATAATGCGAGCAGTCTCACTTGTTGTTATGCCCGTAGTAGTGCTAGTGTGTAGGTATGGAGTATTCTGGGAGTCGCCTCTTGTAATGAATCAACTTGCCACTAGATGGCAATGTGGTGTGGGACCAGACCACTTTGGATTTGCAGTTTGGGGCTATGCTTTTGTCTGCAGTGCATGCAACCAGGGCACGATGCAAGTTGATGCAAATCCATTTTACCTTTCTATCATATTTTACAGTGTGGGTACAGTAATGGTCATAAAGACAGAAGTCCAAATAAAGACTAAATTGCTCAGCTGAAACCAGTGTCTCCTGGTTTGATGGCATAGAAATGAGATTGATGCATGCATGCAGACAGAGGACACAGAACGCAAAAAAGTAGGCTACAAGAATGGGACTTACAAACTCACTCTGACACCCTCCCAAAGAGACAAGGGTTCAGCAGACACGCTCTTATGAATATTCACACAGGAAAGCAGGCGTGTGCACTTGCAAACGCACGCGCATCAGCGCTCCGACAGGCGCACCCAGCAGTGGTGCATTGATTTCCAGCGGTTCTTTGATGAGATGAGCTATTCCGACTCCCTCCCAAGGTGCTACTTTGCATAATTCATTTTGGAGAGGAGAGAAATGTAAAAACAGAAAGCCAGCATGCAGGGAGCATGGAACAAACAGGGTAGATGACTCTTGTGCATGGGGATGCTGACATCAGTTAACAGACAGATCCATTAGGTTTATCTAAAATTTAAAAATAAAAGCCTTTTTATGACTTTCTACTGATTCTGCAGCAAAGAGTGAGTCAGACCAGAAGGTAGGAGGCCAAGAAAACAATGCAAATGTTTGACTTGGAGACTGTGTTTAATCAATGGCTGCAGGGAGATAACCAGACAGTATATTCTCTCAGTCTTGGGAACGGCAACTGCTGCTATATAATTATCATCAGTGACAAAACTGCTTGCTGTTTGTGCTCCATTCTATTCTACCCTCCGCTGCTTGTTATCATTTCTGTCTCCTCACTCAGTCAAAGATTTCTGAGAAGACAGGTTGTCTCTGCTGGAGCATCATCATGAGCCAAACAGCAGGAGAGTCTACAAAACCGAACATACAAAATTATTAGCAAAATTATTATGAATTTCTTTATGTTTCACTTCCAATTAGGAAAAAAATTATACTAAATCCTTAAAAAGGTCTTGATAGGTTGTTCTCTCTGCTTTCTGAAGCTCTGTCTTAGTTTTACATTGGCAACTATTTAATTCATTCTCTAGCCAGAACTCAAGTTTCGTATGAGTGAATACACAAAGAATTAGAAGGTTTTCATTCACTACTCTGGTAGATCTGCTTGGATCTGTTTGAAAACACAAACAGTGAATGAGACAATCGGCAGCAGCCTAATGCATTTACGCATCTAGAGGTGATAAACATGTTCTGTTGAAGTTCAGACTGAGCACAAGAATGGGTCAAGAGAATCTTAGTTCTTTTTATACAAAGTATGATTGTTGGCTGGTTGTTTATGAAAAACTGGTGGTTTTTCATAAACAACCATGCTCATAAGAATAGGAGCACTGTTCTGATAATGTCCTGAAGGTGGAGTGTTGGAAAGAGTAGTAGATTCTTAAAGAGACCAATTTCAAAGCATGAAATACCAAAGTCAAATTTATTTTAAGCTATGTGTGATATATGCAGCATTCATATCAACTAAGGGTAAGAATTAATTGAATGTAATGCCATAGAATGCCACTTTGAGTCATATGCAGAGTTGCTTGACTTGGCTTGGGTTTTGTTTATTTCTTTGTTATTTTGGTTAGATCTGTCTTGTTCCTGTTTTCCTTTAGTTCATTTCTTCTTATTGTTTCTAGTTATTTATATTTCTTATAGTTATTTTTTGTTTAGTTCTAATATGTATCCTTAGTCTGGTTATTCTTTACTCTTATTTCCTTGCAGGTACACACCTGATCATCTACAGGTATGTACCTGTAGATGATCAGGTACACACTAATACAATGCTATGTTTTTACATTTTAGCCAATAAATAGTTGGGGTTTTTTTATCTTAAAAGGGAATTGAATTGTTTGCATCTTTTAATATATTTATAATGCATAAAGTGACTTAAGTGGTTAGATTAAAAATCAGAAAATGTGACAATTTGCTGACTAATCAATCCTTTATCACAATAATTGATTACTAAAAATATCACTAGCATATAAGAAGCATGTACTGCATATAAGAACGTTTTTATGCTCATTAGAAATCAGTGTTTTGGTAAATAATTATTCTACATCTATTATGTGTTTACATTGGCATTTTCCACTTAAAAAGGTATTAAAAATAAAATTTTAAAAATAATAATAATACAGACAAACGTCCAAGTCAGATGCAGGGAACTATAATCTTGAATTTAAAAGACAAGAAAGATCAGATGTGTCATTTTTAGAAGAATCTGCATTTGGTTCCAGTAGTGTCTTAGAACTTCTTTACATACATGGTAATGGTTTGCTAATTTGGCTGCTGAGTAGACAGCCACACTTCTCTCAGAGTTAGGTGGCTTGATAAATAACGACTAGATCTCTGTGAAAACAATCAGCAACAAACCATGAACTAAAAGTAAGAGGAAAATACAATGTTGAAAGAACAAACATAGACTATAGTATTTTGGTTGTATGTATATATATATATATATATATATATATAGGTTACTTTAAAATACTTAATAAATTAGTGGGCTCACAAGCCTATAGTAAGCAAATTTTCCAGAGCCACCCTTGAACATTTTCTCTGTTTACCTCTTTCTCATCCTCGTCTATGTGTTTGATCTTGGTGTAGTCTACAGGAAGGTCCCAGCAGTCTGCAGCATCACCCATGCCGTAACAGCGGGAGCCCAGCAGGGCCGCTTGCCTCTGGGGGGACATGGGCTCTAGTGGGGTGAGTACCGAGTCCCCTGCGCCGCCGCCGCACAGACTCTTGCTCATGCTCAGGTCCAACGTACCGTTCTCATCAACATCTAGACTGGGGCTCTGGAAGGCAAGCATAGGTATGGGGGTGAGGGGGTGGGGGGTTATGCGTTTATATGTGCAGGTTAAGTGAGGAGAAGTGGAAACAGGTTGGATGATTAAGGGGAAGGAGAGGATGATGCATAGAACATAAGGAAGCAGAGATGAAGAGAAGGAGATGAAAGACAGAGAGAGGTTCTGATTAATTAGCAATCAAACATGTTCATCTTTAGATGGGTAAAGCAGTGCATGATTTTTTCTATGAAAATACATGAAAAGTTCGAAAATCTTCTAAATATTAACTTATTAGGAGAATAAAGTGGTTTAAGAACTTAAATTCCTAATCTTTTTTTTGGCCCAAGACTTTGTACAAAAATAAAACGACAACAGACTCTTGCGGTGTTGAGTAACAATGTTTGTTCCTAAGAAGGTCAACAGAAGAGGAGGTTCATCAGTTCTCAAGGACAACTGCATCCCTATGCGAAGCCCTCTTCTAAGCCTCTCTCTGTCTTTCTCTTTCATTCCACACCTCCATGCTCTGTGCTTTGCAGTCTGAACTGTGTGCGTGTGTTGGGCATGTGTGAACCTAATGTGAGTGGACATCACAAGGGGAGCAAGGGACAAAGGTTAGGGGTGGGGTTGTGAGCAGTGATGAGCAGAAGCAGCAGCAACTCGAACTAGACTACTGCAAACCCAAAAATAGAGGTAGAACTCTACAGTGTTCTGGAACAAAGTGGGCCACGTCTACAAGAGCGAAGCGTTCACTTTCCCTACCCACAGTTACATTTCTATTCTAAACTGCACACATTTGTTTGATTTTAAATAAACACTTTAATTTTGTCCCATCTATAATGAATATATAAGCTTTTTAGGTAAAGTATTTATGACACATCTATATCTTATTGGTAGTAGAAAGAAATCAGAGTTAACCCAGTTTGAAGAATCAAGGAGTCAAGTTAACTGTAACTCATAGCGGGCAAAAATCAAGAGACTTTTCTTGACTTCATCCCATTGTAAAACTGACCTTTCTTACCTGTCTTGATTAAAATCATGAGTGACATCATCACCAAAAATCCACTCTCCAATAGGGTGATTAATGTCGATGTTCAAGATGAAGCCAACTTCCCCACACTGTCAACCCAAAGTCAAGACTGAATCAATTGATCTTATCTAGAAGTTTCTCTTGCAAATTTAACCAAACTATTTACATGTAAACTCATACATATATTTGAAGAAAAAAATTGCTTTATTCGGAAGTGGTTAGGTGGGATAGCCTTAAACTTTGATGGCCGAACCCATTTCCCACAATTACTTGCCCTTGCCCTGTCTCTTAATTCTTCAAATGGGACCTACATCATTACATGTGACGACCACTTGCTATGTCAATAATTAATTAAGAAACTGGTTGTGCAAACTATGCATTTTTTTTCCTCTCTTTTTTTTTCTTTAGACTTTTTGCCATCCCAAAATGAATGCCACCCAGGTCAGTGAGCCATGTGTCTGAGATCCACAATCACTACCATCAAATCTTCTCAACCAACAAGCCTCTATTTTTATACATATTTCTGACCTGGTGAATACTGAATGTGTGCTTCGTCTAACAAGCCATTGGACTTTATTTCACTGATCTGGGGCCCAGACACCTTTTGGAGTGATTAAAATGACTAAAAACATTTTCCAAGGACATTGAACAATAACTGCTGGTTTGAGTGAAGGGAAACTGATGGACCTTTGATTCCCAGAATATTTCAGCAGCCAAAATGCACACTGATAATGGAGCAACAAATAATTTATTGAGTTAACTAGCGACAGTGGTTATAAGCGAAAACCTCATGTTGCAATAATTTTATCAAAGGTTGAACTCTCATAAGAGCTTCCGTTTTAGTCTGGTTAATTAGTAGCCATTCCCTTAATATTTGCCTCTGATCAAATAATGATCAAGAAAAGCTACTGGCTTCCCTCCACCATTAAAATTTGTACAAGCATTGTCCAAACTTAGATTTGGAAAAAAGATACTGACTCCTCAAAACTACTACATACAATTGCACCTAAAGACAAAAAGCTTCAGTAGGTTCATGCTTCAGTAGGATGTTCATGCATGCATTCCTGGATGTCACTGTGCTTTCTTTCCCTCTGACTCCTTCTGCTTATCTCCTCTTTCCTTCTTGTTTTCCCCAACCCCATTTTTCCAGTTTTGTGAAGAGGAAAGCCCATTATAATTCTGATTCCAGTTGACAGAGTACCCAAGGGTGGATTCTCCTGGTGTCCAAAGCTAAACTCTGATGCACTCTAACTCAAATACACAGGGTAATAGATTTGCAACTGGACATGAATACTGCAATAAATGTTGTGCAAAAATAAGGCTGGGGATAACTTAAAATAGAAAACTTGCTGGATGCTGTTCAAGAACATTAAAAGGTGAGCTAAATAGATCAAGATGCTAAACACAGTACTACTTGATATCAAATTGAACTTTCAACAGTTTTGCGCAGGTCTGTAAAAATTAGAGAGTCAAACTGGAAACTAATGACACTTAAACAGGAATACAAGAAAGATAAAAGCAGAGGACAAGTATAAAATGAAGGAGAAGGCAGGAAGGACATTTTGTTGAACAAAGGTCATATTCCTGCAGAGATCCTCACTGGGTGAGGCAGTTACCGATCTTGTTTTTATTAATGTGTGCAGTACATCAGCCTCTTCTTGTTAGCTGTTTTACTTTGTATCACTGTCACATTAACATGGCCCACCCCTTCATATCAAATTACCAAAGATAATGTAAGAGGACACTGCATCCCCCACTCTCATTACTAGCTGATTCTTTCTACTCTTGCCCTCTGGTAACCCTTGACCTTTGCTGGTAAGACTTTGTCTAAAGGAGGTTTGGATGAGGTTTCCCACTAAAGCGAATCCAGCTTATTTTAACATTTAAGATGTGATCGGTGTTGCAGTTTGACAGTATGATCAAACATTGTCATCTTTACATTTCAACTGCTTGGTGAATTTTGTGTAAGCTTTAGTGTATTAATTTGCAGAAATTATGAAACGTTAATTTTTGTTAACGTTTCAGACCTAGGTTGATCAAAAAAATTAATAAATGGACAGCACTGAAGCATTTCTAACATCTACTTTATTTTTTGAGCTTCATCAGGGTGTCTGAAATTTTCCCTGGGAGTTAGATATGATATCTTGTATTGTTCTTAGCCACAGGGAAGGCTAAGAAATAGGTGTATATAGGTGTATTCATAAGTCGGAAAATAGCTATTAGGAAATAGGATCTGACCTGAACTTGTCCATATCTATATAGAGCAATAATTACCACTGTGAGAAACAACAATGGTCAAGGACCCAAGATAACTTTGTTACTACATACCACACAGAAGGATAGTAAAGGAAATTTTAAAAAGCTGCTTTTGGAGAACTGTAAAAAAAAAAAAAGATTCTGAAGTCCTAAAAACATCCAGAAATGTAAATGTGGATTGTGCCAAACCCTAGCAGACATTTAATTGAGTCTGTGTGCTGTGTACATGTGAACATCTGATTGATTTTGGCTCTTGTGGCAGCAAGTATTCCAGATGGGTTTGGTATAAAAAAAGGAGTGAATCTATCAGTCTTTATGGTGAAGGATCTGATATGCTGTGACGCTGTTTCTCTCCTGGGAACCTTATTATAGTGTGTGGCATCATGGACTCTTTGAAATATCAACTTAAGCAAAAACCTGGTGGCCTGCAGGTTTTATCCTCCTTTCAGTAGGATAAAGATTTGGAATATATTTCCAAAATAAAGAAATGATTCACCAGATGCTAAATAAACTGCATTTCATGGTCATCTCAGTCAGGAACAGTCACAATTATTTCTTTCTATATACTCTGACCATGTAAAATGTTATAAAGAAATTCTGGCGATTGAAAGTTTTTTGGACATCTTGTCCAGTTGTAAGGAGGAACATTAAAAACTAATATATACTGTGGCTGCTTGTTTAATTTACTGTGGACTCTAAGCATTCTGAACTGTATCAAGACTGGTGATGAAGTTGAGTATAATTGCGATTCGTGACAAGTCACATATTTTTGCAAAATAAATGAACAAAAATTATAGTGTGTCAAAGTTTTATATTGCAAACTGATGCTGAACAGTTTGCTTGATTAGAATAACCAAAAGTTTCAGCAAGCACAAGCAACTCTCACTTGACCGCTCCCATCTTTGATTTACTCTGAGCCGGAGTTTCTCAGGACCTGCTGCCCTGCATATTTTAGATGTTTCTTTGCCTCAACACATCTGATTCAAATGACGCTTCATTAACAAGCATCTGCTGAACTTCATGACCTGCTGAGGAGATAATTCAGTCAGGCACGTTAAAGCAGAGAAGCATGTCAGTGGGAAGGCCTGGACACGCTCATAGGGGTTGCCAGCAACAAAGGTTCCCGCGGAAACAACAATCCTGCGCAAAATACAATACGTTTTAGACCTTCAGCGACAAATCCAATGAAGTGATTGAGAGAAACAGGCGGATAGACTGGGTGTAGAAAAAAATGAACGAGGTGAGAAAACGAGGTGAGAAAAAGGTGTGCGTGTAAGGCTTCATTCAGACTCAGAAAAAGAACAGCGTGAGCCATGAGGTGAGGTGTTGAGATGAAAGAGGAGGAAGGAAAACAGAATCCTCTGAAGTTTCATATTCTGTCCTGAGAGTTTCCTGCTCATCTCGTCCCAAAGCAGGGGGAGGCGGCTGCAGGTGCACATAACGAAATGAGGGGAAACTTCAAAAAAAAGAAAAAAAAAAAAACAGTCCTGACTGCTCCCGAGCTTGTCCCACCGAGTTTATTTTGTCTTGAAAATAAGCTTATTTTGGCCGTTTTCCTTCCCTATCCTCATTGTTGTTTTGCTCTGTTCTCTCCTCCTTCGCTGTGACATTTACAAATCTCTCCCCCTGAGCCCCTTTCTTTCTATCAGTCTTTATTCTTAACTCCCTCGCTCTGATTTTCCAGCAGTCTCCTCTGTCAACATAAGCCAACGTTACACCTCCACTGTGCACTCCCACTCTGGCCTCCATTTTCCAGCTTAGCATCTGGGCACAGATAATACAGGAGCACTGTCACCTTATCTCCTCAGAAGTGACACACTGGACTCACGCCGTGTCAAACGACGCTTCGTCCCAGCTCCTATCTGATTCCCATACGGAAAATAAAGAAAGTGCCTTGCCGAGCCCTGAGTGTAAGACCCAGCTCTGGGTTCACAAGTCATGTGCACGCTGGTGCGGTTATATGCAACTCAAATCTCCTTATCTTTGTCAGTTTTCTATGCCAGAATTAGCATAATGAAGGAAGAAAAGGGATAATCTGGATGTGGATATTTCTGCACCTGCAGCAGGAGGCCACAGCATTACAGAGGAACTATTCAGTACATCTTTGTAAGACTCTTAGAAGTCATATGTGCTTCAGAGTCAAATCAGGAAATGCATCATGATTTCACTATTGAAATTCATTGGAAAAACAGTGTCTCCCCTTTTCCTCAAAATGTATCCACGGTCAATATGGCCAAACACTGGCTTTTGTTCTGGGACACAGAACTTGTCTCGTTCCTGAGTAGTTTGATAGTTGGACATTCCTGTTTAGGTTATAACAGATGGATGCAGCACATTCAAGCGACTAGAAATTGATGAACCAGATGTGCAACTCTTCAAATTCTCTTCCAGATAATCTTGGCTGACTTTTTTTGAATTCCCTATCATGCAAAATAAGAAAGCAGTTTTTGGTGTGGTCTTAAAATACATCCACAGGTCTGCCTCCAGTTAACTCAGATGTGTCAGCTAACCTATCAGACTTTTCCAAAGCCAAGACATTATCATCAATATCTCTCATTATTTAAATAGAGTAATCATTCTGTAAGTAAACCAAATTTGAAGACATAAATAAATACATCTCTCACATATTCCTTATCTTACTATTGTGGTACTTAGGAAATAGAAATAATTTTGGTAACTAACTGACCTAAAACAGGAGACATTTGGTCTTATTTAACTGTAAACAGTGAGAAAAAAGGTCTATGTGCCTTTATATTTGGTGTAAACTTCTGGTTTCAACTGTAAGTTCAATCTTGAAAGTTAAAAGCATTACGCATGCAGGGAGTGGGATTAAAAACCTGTGTAGCCAATGGTCTTAAGAAAAATTTAAATTGAAAAAAAGAGGCTTCAATTTACAAGAGAGCATAAAGATTTGACCCTGGAGTGATGGAAGGTCATGTGCTCTGATGTGTCCAGGCATATTCAAAGATGCCAATGCCAGGTTTCAAATGGCTCCGATTGTTTAAAACTGCTTCAAGAAGCATGAGACTCATAGACTTTTCATCACAGTGAAGATCTTAACCCCACTGAAGATCTTTGGGAGGTTGCAGGAAAAAAAATTGAATAGCAATCCAACTCTCCCACCATCTCTACAAGATTGTGGCAAAGTAGCAACCAATCTCTGAAGTAAACATAGCAACGTTGCCATAGCTTTTCAAAACAATACCACAGTGAATGTGTGTTGCAATCAAAGCTGGAGGTCAGAATATTAGTTGTCTTTTTTACAGTCATTTTTATAGTAATTAATTCAACAAGTACATTTTTGAGTGCATTTAAACCCTGCCCATCTGCTCCCACCTGTGAACACAAGTCCTGGGGTTTTCCGCCCATGCCATGGGGCATCTCCCGGCAGCGCGTGGAAAGGTTGAGGATTGCTGTCGCTGCCATGTGGGCAGCTTCCATGTCATGGCTGTAGTCGAAGCTGCTCTTGCTGCATGTGCTGCTGGCGCTACTGCCCCCTCCACCTCCACCTCCTCCCGCGCCCCTTCCACCACCCCCACAGCTCAGGCTGCTGTTGCTGCTGCTGGGGGCGTAGGTGCTGGTGGTGCTGCTGGCTGAGCTGGAGTTCTTGCAATATCGTTTGGCTGCAGGGACACACAATTAAACAACTTTTTTTTTACCTTTTTTGCCCGTCCTGCAACATTTGACCAAACACAATAACTTTTAATACAAGTGTAATATAATAAAAGTATGATTCACAGAAAAGTGCAAAACATATGAACAAAATTTCTAAATAAGGTGAATTTCAGAAATTAAAAAGTCTACAATAATTAACAAATTTTTGTTTGCAAGAAAGCGGTCAAATTCATGTATGAGCAGGAAACGGGCTGTAAAATGATTCCCAGAAGGGATTGTGCTTGGGTTACATATTTGTTTGATGCAGAACAACGTTGGTTAAAAAGAAGGACCCAAAAATCTATTTGACTGTAAGTTAGAACTTAAATTCTTAACAGCAAATTGAAACCCTTCTAAGATCTATATCAGGTCCCTAGCTGATCTTGCCAATATAGATTGTGTGCCCAAGTGGGCCTCATATAGGACAACATTATGAGCCCAGGCCCATTCAGTAAAATCCATTAACACATCTTGGCTGGATTTTGTGTTATGTTTTGAAATTTTACTTAAAACCTAAATCTATCTGCCTTGAAAGATAATCCAGCTTTCCATGTCTCATAGAAGCGTTTGTATATTATTAACCAAATAATATCTGGGACATTTGCTGGATAGAGCTGAGTATCATCAGCATAATGATGGAAGTGAGATGATATTGATCAAATAAAGCATGTGCAGACAGAGCAGACCTAGTCAAGAAACTGTGTAACGTCATAAATAAAAATGGTAACTATGGTGACAGATCCAATTGTACAAACTAAAATCTTTCAGATAGATATGACTAAGACCACCTCACAATTACAAATAAGTTAAGATCAAGTAAAGATATTTGGCAAAGTCCTGAAAGTTTCAGTTTTTTTTTTTTTTTTCCAAACTTTTGGGAGATGTAAGTCTTCTTGGACAGAAGTAGAGACAATTCTGAGATAATTTCCTGCATAGATATGTGAAAGAAATCTGACATATTACGAGAATCTTTTTAAAGAGTCTTATTCTGCTTTAAAATAGTACCATCATATCCTTTGGGGGATGTGTCTCTGTGCCCGTGAACTTTGGGTGCAATGGCCCGCTTTCCATACACTTGGTGGTTGTTGCTGCCATCAAAAGCGCTGTAGTCAAAGCTGGTCTTGGAGTACTTCTCCAGTTCCTTGGCCAGGTTGGAGCGGGGCGTGCTGGTGGAGACATTGTTCTTGTAACCATACTGTGGATAGTCCAGTTGTTTGACAAAGCACATAGGCCTGGAAAATAAATGACGAGGGGGTGGAAGTTGGACCGAGGCACTGAACATTGCCCAGGGGGAGGAGAAGAAACCTGGTTTTTGGTTAAAAAAAGAAAAATGTGTGGAATGGAGGGAAGAAGAGAACGAGCAGACTGCTGTGGGAAAATTAATACATGGAGAATGGTAGAAAATGGAAAATGACTGAAGGTGCAGGGCTGTTCTGCTCTTCTTTAAGAAAACGAAACTGCTTTGAGTATTTTTAAGTAAATGCAATAAAAGAAAAAAATGTAATCAAGCATTTCTTTTATTTCTCTTTTATGTGCTTTTATCATTTGATGTGCATTCATAGCCTCAATTTAGGCTTGGGAAGAAAACTGTGCCTGATATTCTGTTTGATATGGATATAAAAATTCACAACTACTTATGACTTTTCATCACAGCATTTTCATGTCTATCAAAGACATTCATTCAAAACGCAAGGCCTGAACGATGATAAATGAGATATTTTGTTCAAATCTAAAGCGATTTGCCTTCAACAAACAGAGAAATGAACGCGCAGTCTCTTGGGTGTATTCTCAGGGGACAGCAGAACTTAAACATGAAACAAAAAAGGGGAGACATCAAATCTCAATTACAGGATGTACGAGAAAAAAGAAAGAAAGAAATCCCACATGATATGAGTGGCTTTTTTTTTCTGGGTTTATCTCAGTGCATCATGTCACAATAAATTTCACAGCTTTGTGAAAATTTAAAATTGGACATGAGAAGGAAAGATCTGAGCGAATACTACCTTAAGACTCTGTCAGAGGCTTGGTTGGACTTTGGGCCATTGCAGCTCTGATGCTTTTCTTGGGCTTTTGCCAACTTTTCAGCAGCAGCAATCGGGCATCCAGATAGACTGAAATGAGAGAGGAAATTTAGATTCTACATAGAGTGAACATAATATAAAATGTTTGGCTTGTTAGAAATGCTTGTCATCCAGTCTGACGAGCTGCCGAAGCGACTGACTGTACATCTGCCTGTCAGCCAGTTTGAAACCCGACTGAAAGCACCTAACTACAGTTCAGGAAGTCTCTGCTTAAAATATGCAGAAATAAAAGATGCTAACTCATTAATTTTCATCACTGTTAACACTTTTGATAACGTAGTGGCAACAACTTGCATGTTTCTGGTTGAGCAGCTTAAGATAATTCTCAGAATAGATTCTCCCATATGGACAAATCTTGCATTTTTTGTATACACTCTACAGCTTGTATTCTTCAAAGACCAGGAGCTGACAGGAAAACTCACACATATGGGATGTGTTGTGCAAATCCTATTTTATAAAGAAGAAAAATTGGGGAAGGTTTTCTTCTAATTAGGATTTTGTGCAATTATAATTTGTTCTGCAACATAGTAATTAATATATTTGGAGTAAATAACTATTAGTGAGAATTTTGAGAATTTAAACTGATGGCCAAACTTATGCAAGCAAGGTCCAATAGTATGGTGGAAGATTATCTTATTAGCAGCATAACTGGTGATAGGTGGGTACCAATGCTGGATATAAAAGAGGCACCAACAAAGGCTTTATCATTCAGAGCAGAGACAGGTAATGCAGCATTTATTTAAGCCAAAATGAAACATCAGCTAACTACAAAACAGTCCCAAAATAATAATAGAAAAAAAAATCAAGAGAAAAATGATAGATATGCAACATACCAAGCATTTCTGACTAAGTCAATGCAATTTGATGCTGTTTTTTCAAATCAATATTTTGTGTCTGACCAGAGAAGAAGTTGTTACATTAAAGGCTTCCATAGCACAGGACTAATCTAAAACCAGGGCAGAAGAAAAATACAAGGTCTTAAAGTAGAAAACTTTTAGTAAGTCTAACAAAAGTAGTATTTTTTATCTTGTTTTGTTTTTTGAGCCTGATGTTATTCATGTTTTGAGAAAGGATTCTTAGGTTTTCATTTTCAATTTAATTTGTTTTCTTAATATTAAATAAGAATATCCAGGGGAAAAAAGTGTATTTTATCGGCTCTGACGGCAAGTTCTATTTTGTGTATGTGGGTGTGAAAGTGAGGTTTGTTTCTATTTGCACTCGTCATACTCCTTTTTGCCACAAGAGGCACTCAGGCGAAATATGACTTTTGACTGACTTCTAGCAGACAGAACTAGATACTCAGAGGTCAGGAGCCAGAGACAAGTCACTTGTCGAGTCCTGCTGTACAACAAAATCCCGAAAATTTTTTTTTCTAAAGATTAATTTATATGTGACGAAGCACCGCCAGCCTTCTTTTGGTGTGAATGTGCATGTCTAGTTGATGTTTACCAAACATAAATATACATGCTGGAAAGATTCTAGAAAGTCTTGCAAATGTATTTACTCCCCTTGAGCTTGTTCTGTCTCTCTTCAATCTGTTTGAATTGGATTTTTGTAACAGATAAGCCATAGAAGTGGAACTAGCATGATAAATGGCCAACATTTTAAATGCAAATAAAAGTCTCAAAAATAATTTGTTATATGATTTTTATTAAGTGATATCAGAGTAAAACAAGTTGAATTTAAATTAATATTTTTTAAAGAATTTTTGTTTAAAAGACTACTTTCTTTACGTTTACTGCATAAAAACCTTAAAATCTACATGGGTTTGTGGGTGTTACATGCCAAAAATATTGAGAAGGTCAAGGGACATGACTACTTTTGCAAGACATTGTGTAATGGGAATGCATTTAGTTAATCTTAGATATATTTTCTTGCTAACCCTTCATTTTGCTATCTTTAACCTCTATTATTTTCCAACTTGACTGTCAAATGTATCGTGTGAAAAAAATTATTTGTGACAATGGCCCGGAGCCAGTTGTCTTCACGCGCACCTGCCGTGATGAGCACATGCACGGATGAGATTGTGGAAAAAGTGTGAAGTAGTATGTGGAGGTTTATAGCAGATCTTTCGTGCAGAAGTGAAAGTTTACTGTGCGTGGCTGTGTGGTGCCGCAGTTTGTCACCGAGCTCAGCATGGAGTCACCCGTTCTTGGTCCTCCCAGGTCTGCACCTCTCCTGTCACCCTGGCTGAGTGGCAGCAAGGTGCTAATGGCTGCCGCTATGCCCGAATCCCTGAGCATCTGCTGCGGGTGACACTCTTTTTTTTTTTTTTTTTGCTGTCACCTCACCCCCGTCTGACAGCAGCGCCAAGCAGCTATTTCAGTTCCTACCTCCAAACCTGCACCTGATAGATGGCTTTTTTTTTTTTTTTTGCCTGGAGCTGATGAATGATTTATGCTGTGGGAAGTGTGTCTCGCTGCATTCAAACCAGCCTTAGCTAAATTATGTGATTGTGAAGCAGCTGAAGTGTTTTGATAATTTCCAGCATCCACACACGCGCACACAAACACAAAACATTAAAAAGAATGAATTTACTTACAATCAAATCTAAAAAATAAAATAAAAAAACATTGAAAAAACAAAAAAATAACTGATGAAAAGAATACCTCCAAGACGGATGATCAAAAATAATCCCACAGAAAAAAATGGGAAAAAAAGGACAAATATGAGCTTCACACAAGATGAGCTCTTACCTTCTATGAGAGTTTCTGTTGCTATTGACATGGCCGCGTCCCGTGCAGCCAGGCGTAGGACACTTAAGAACATTCTCATACATTGCCACAACTTCGCATAGACAGGAGACAGGAGTGAAAGACAGGGAAGGTTAGGAGCCCTTTACAATCACCCATGAGCGCTATTAGTGTGTGAGGAACCTGGCATTATAAACATCATTAAGAAATGAACCCAAATGACCTCTTTTTCATTTTAATGAACACAAGTTTGAAAGGGCAGGCGAGGTTTCCCACCATATTGCTTCCACTTATCTAGCTCTTTCAAATTAGTATTCATGGAATGAGGGACATTCATGAATAAAAAGATGTCATTTGGGTTTGACAGGACAAAGCCAGTGACAGACAGGAATAGAGGGAATTTTTTGGCGCATGCAAACAGCTTACAGTCATGCAAAACAGGCGCCTTAAAATCGATGTTGGACACAAACAGATGGAATGCAGCTCCTTGACAGTGTGCTTTCTTATCATCCATGCATTGTTAGGGCACAAAGTGCGGTCTTCAATACTGTTTACCATTAAAACAGTCCATAACGCTCTCACATCACCTCAGCAACTAGCCAATTAGATTAATGATCTATGGATGTCCAAGAGGAGCCGTCAGAGTGCAGCAGGCTTGGGGGAGGAGGAGGAGTCTCCATACTGGTGGCGTGTGGGGCCAAACCCATCGGCATCAGCTTCATCATTATCGCCCCCTTAAACTTTAACCCCACATCATCCTCCTTCCCCTACATACTAATTGGTGTTTGGTGCAGGTAATTGGACAAAGCACCCCCAACTCTCAACATGGCACAAGACAATACATTATGCACATTCCTAGTTTGCGCTGGCCTTCTGTTAGGGGACAGGAAGTGTACCGAAAAGTTCAAGCTCTACTCTGAAGAGAAGCCTAAAGTGAATAATGTAATAAATCCAAAGCATGCGGCACAGGATGGTTCAAATAATATTTAGACTATTTTTGATGTATGTTTGAAAGCTTCATCTCTATAACAAAATGACACTCATGGACAGTTTACTTTTCTGGTAGTAGCAGTCTGTTACAAGATCTTTCAGCATAAAAATGCCACAGCATTTCTTGTCAAAGTGTACAAATGATTTGTAAGCACTGTAAGAATATCGGCTATGTGCTAATAATGCAAAAGTTAGCATCTGCTTTAGAACCTCTTTTTAACTGAGTCTGGGCCCAGCTAGATCTAGTTCAAAATGTAAAATTCTAAACCTATAAAAAATAATTTTCTAAAAACAGATTATCTGATTTACAATTCAAGATTCATAAAACCAGTCTTCTGTTGTGTGAAAACAAAAAAGAGAGTGGTTTCAATGCTTTTTGTTATTAGGATAATTTAATAATCATAAAAAGCAACCAGTAACAAACTAGATGAACCTTAAGTTATTTTACTCTCATTAAAGATTGTTTAAAGCAATGCTTGTCTTTTTTGACGTCTCTTACTGTGTTTGTGTAAACAAAAAAATGTGAAAAATATTGTTAAAATATGGTCATTTCATTTTTATGAGCCCAGTATGGTGTACTGTGTCATTTTGTGAGATAGAAGTATTGTTATTTTCTTACTCACTTCCTCCAGCCCATTTATAATCTAATCTGAGCTTAAGTTTTAGGATTTTTATTTCGAGTCTCACAGTTTATTGGCTTATTGTCTTGGATACAGAATAACATTTTATTCAGGATTAAAACACTTTCCCATTGGTTATAGGAAAATAACCTTTAAGTCTTTTATTTTTTAGTTTTAATGCATGCAATAAAACGAAAAAATTAAGATTTCAAACACTGGATCACAACTACATCACAAAATACAGATTTCTTCTACTAAAAAAACAAAATGTGCAAATAGGCAGAAAGAAATACTCCAAGATCTAATTTAATCGTCATTTTTCACAAGTATAGTCGAACTGCACTTTGTGATTTCCCAATTACATAAAGTCACTGAATTAATAATACATGCTCCATTCATAACAGAAAATGTCTTAATGGGAAAGAGTAAGAAAGGCTCAACCCTTCAGGCTATCAGATGTAATATATACTACTATTTACCTTCAACTGTCCTCTTGATGACTGAAAATGCCATCAATGATCAATTAATCAATTCAAGACAGAAGTCTTGAATTATTCTCTTGGACATATTTTTTTTGTTTGGAGGAGGAAGAACAGAAGAAGCAGCTGTTTTGATTACCCTGCTCAGAGTTTTATTAAAAGGCAGACTGACAGTAGTGGTGGACAGCAGATGGAAGATCTCAATCTAAGAATCTCCAGTTCAGTCTATTCATGAACTTTTCAAGTTCTGTTTCAAATCTCCTGGATCAGGATACCTGCTCTGAGTCATTTTGCAATTTGTTTGGGGCCAAAAACCACACTTGTGTGTGGTCTAGCTCTTTAATAGTATCTGTTTTTCTGAAACTTTTTTTTTAAAAACTTGTCTGGGTCATGGCACATCCTAACTTAATTTTCATTCCGTCGTTAATGAAAAATACACACGAGACTAGATGAGTGCGCAGGGTGAAAGAGACTGAATCAGCACGCTGAATGCTCTAAAGGGAAAACTCATTTTTCATTCAAGGCTAATGTTTATTGCCACCTCTCTTGATCTGTGGCTTACAGATATGAGACTGCCGTCCTATTCAACAGAATTCAATTGAGCGAGGAATACAAATAAATGAACAGGGTTTATGCCATGGATGACTGAAGCACGTTCAGTGTTATCACGGTCTGTGAGCATTTTCAAGTTTCAAGAAAATGAAAAAAAATTATGACTCTATTAACATAAAAAAAAGGTCCAGAAATGAACGGAGAGCAAACTGTTTAACCTTTCTTTCCCCTCAGACATGCGCTGACATGCAGTGAGAAAACACACAACCCGACCCGGACTCCGTTCACAATGAGGAAGTGAGATTATCTTATTCTCTTCGTCGCTGTCAGTCAGTGCAGCTGTGTCAAGCAGGCCAGTGAATCTATAACCGACAGCTCTTGACTATCCTGCCAATTACCAAAACCTCATTTCCCACTTCATCAACAACGGCAGACAATCAGAAAGCAAAACCACGACCCCGTGCAAAATGTCAGAGGAAGGGTGCAGCTGTAACCCATCCGACCTCTCACAATAAAACAGGTACACAGCAATGTAGCACCAAACATGGCGGCAAGCACAGAGTACATGCTGATTCCTGAACATCGAAGAACAGGGAGGACACTGGCTGAGACTGACTGGTATGTGTAGCTGATTTACTCACTTTCTGGTGGCACTCTGTCTTTGTGCGGACAGCCCGACAGGCTGCGGTGGTGGGGGTACAGGCCTGTCACATGACCCGTTCCGTCACAGCCTGGCGTCGGACATCGGCTCTCCTTCTTGTCTGCGCGGGAAACGTCTGTAGACAGAAAGCTTTATGAAAGACTTGGAAAGTGTTGGAATGCTTCTATGCTACCATCTTAATGATCATTTGTGGATTAATCAAAATATGAAAGTCTTAAATGTTTGCAATTATGTTTTGTTTGTTGTGTCAATTTGTAAGCAAGATGGTTATGCAGAGACCAGTGAAGAGCTGGTCACTGGAGCCTCTGTTCTGTATCTGTTTTAGAGTTGAAAATCGTCCTTACACCTTCTTCAGGTGTCTGAACTCCTGCCATCAGAAAAACACCTTAAAAGCAGAAACACCAGTCTGCCACATGACGGCCTACCTCAAGATAGTGAAATGCCAACCTGCTGTCAATATTATGCATTTTTCATATTGCTTGAAACTATTGGCTTCACAAAATGACAATTACTCTAAATTTGTTAACTAGTTTAAAAATCTTTTAGACATTGAGACCAGAGTTCAAAATGCTTTTTAATTCTGGTCAGTGTTCCTCCAGCTAGAATCACACTCTCTGAAAATGTATGTGTTTTTTTTTGTTTTGTTTTTTTTATACTGATTAAGCAAAGGGTAGTCATGACTAAATAAAAGCAACAACCAGAACTAACATTGTAATAACAGATGTTACTGGGCTAAGTGTGAGATTTCTGTAATAGTAAGAATACAAATATATGGTAAAAGTAAAAGTATATAACCAAAGATTAATGCATACAAGTCAATGGGAATGATGTAGGCAACTTGTACTGCCGGTGTGCTTAATTTTTGATTCTATTACTATTACACAAGATGTTTTTATTTCTACATTCTAAAAATTACTAATTTCTAAAGATGCAATTTTTGCTTAAGCATAATGCTGCACATCCTTTACAGAGAAAGGTAAGTACAGTTTTTAAATCAATACCATTTCATTTGTTCAAATTTAACAAATATGCTCATGCCTAATGTGGAGTCTTAAAAAGCCTGAAAACCTCAAGAGTTTCTTTTCAAGTTTGTCTTTCCATTAATTGGTAAGGGCTGAAAGTTTGCACTCAGTTCGATACCAATACAATAATAAGCAAGTGACCTCATAAGTGCCAAAGAAGAATGCCAACTGAATGAATGAGATTTCTAACAGTTACTGCATTTTATTATATAGTGTCTGTATAAACTCGGTTTAAATTCAACATATTTTGCAACAATCTGTAATAAATAAAAAGGTCCCCTCATGGTGTCTACAACCAAATGAAGTCCATCCTAGACCCAGCTCTACTGTGTTTTAATGTTTTTAATATGTGATATTTTTCTAGACTTTACTGTGCTGACAGAACTATGGGCAGGAGCCTGTGACAGCTACTGGAAAAGTAAAGATAGGTAACCCTGAGTAACCTTCTATCTAACGGCGACATTTTCTCATCATTTGAAGCAATCTAAGTGCAGAAAGATGTGGAGGTAAGAATCAGCAGGAATCAAACACCTCGTCTTAGTGAACAAATTCTATCCTCCATGATACTCGCTCCTTCATAGCAGGCTTTATCAGAGGCTAGCTTCAGAATTTGTGAAAGTAGATGACATTCCCGTTTCCGGGCCGGAAAACCTGTGGGATGAACTTGGGTGTGCTTTTGGGGCCAGATTGAAAAATGCTATATTTACAAAAAATCCTTTCAAATCCATCACCCATACATTCCGAATTGATCCTGGTTACAGTAAGTTCAAGTAATTATTCAAAGTAATTTAAAAAGTTTCCAAGTGGACTACATGAAGTCATTGACTTGCAGCATTCACTCCTCCTGGACAAGCACAAAGCGACAGCAGAAAATCTCCTGCATTGTGTTATTGACTTTGCAGCAATCCCCCATACTGAGCAAGCATGTAGCAACAGTGGAGAGGAAACCTTGAGCAGAATCTGGCATGAAACAAGGAGTCATCTTTCATGACAGACTGTGTATTTGAGAAGATGGAGCAAAATGCACAAAAAAACACAAAATTATGTCAAATTATTTTCTATGTTCATGAAAGTAAAAAGTTAATAGCAGGAGAGGGAGACAGTCTGATGAAAAGTCTACTAAAATCATAACTGTAAATCAAGTATAATCTGTTAGACTTTTTAAGGGGTAAAATTAAAGCTTTGAAACTCAAAAGCAATTTTTATCTGACCTTAACATCATTTTGAATGTTTTCTCTAGCAAATCTGCCTCTATGAGCACGGGTTGTGCTGTGGAGGAAAAGGGGAATAAACAGGATTTCAGTCTAGATTGAAATATAGCAGAAAAGTACGTAAGTCTCTTTCTTTCTCTATGTTTATTTTAAATGGATTCTGATGTTCTACACAGAATCAGAGAGGGAAATAATTTTTTGATATTTGAAATGTTTTGTTGTTTTGTCAATAAAACGTTAGCTTTTGAGTGCTGAGCACACTCAAAAATAACCAAATTATTTTTCTTGACCTTCAAATCCACTTTTTTATATCTTTGTTCGACCAGTATTTATTTTGTATTCGTGTGTGGAACCATAATGAAATGATTAAAACAAAGACATGCATTAATTGCTTTGCTGAATTAAAATCTCTATTTTCTTTTCCGCGTTACGGGTCTCACAACATCAAAAGCACTTTTTGAGATATTCTACTCCACATAAAAAAAGAGATTGCATCTTCTATTTCCTTGAAACTACATTAGATATAGTTCCAACCAAAATGCACTTAACTGTGCTGATTATTTATTTCATGTTCTGAATGGAATTACAGATATAAATATAATTTTTAATGATATTTCAATATACTCAGATGTAACTGTGGAAATGTTGATGTAACAAAGGGAGGAAAGATACACAGTTCTTTCATGTCTTAGACCATTTTCTAATTCACTTCACGTGAACAGATACAAGCCCCTCAGTTGGGTTACAGTGTTAAAACCAATCAAGTGAAGCAGAAGGGAAGAGTTTGAAAACGACAAATCCGAGAGGTGGCATAGGGCGCACGTAATCATACATTTACAAATGAGTCACCAAACTAAATTTTATGTCCCATTCATCAGAAAAGAAGCACCTCATTATCCTTTGGGGCCATCATCCATCTATGCCACATTAGGCCCATGTGAGTTGGGATAAAACTGCAATGTCATGTCTGGCTCTTTTGTCTGGCACCAACACAATCAGGAAGCAAAGTTTTATGTTGATAGGGAACTTGAGCTGGAAGTGAAATGCAGCTTCTTTGTATAATGGCTTCATTATACAATGTTCGCTGTTAATGTTTCAGCAGCACATTGGAAATAATTCTCCATTTCCATACATGTGAGTGCAAGCAGACGTGATGCTCATGCATCCCGCCTGCATCACTTCTATTGTGGAGAACGGAGGCAGCCAAGTGGAAGGCATATTAGAAAGCAGGGGATATTGATTGTGGCTGGGGACGGGCTGCGCTTTGCATAGCAAATGGCCCCCATTACCATACCATCTCTAGATAATTAATGTGCAGTCAGTGGGCCTGTCGTTCGTTATCGGTCATTTTGATACTGTTCAATTTTCATCTCAACCTCATGCTTCTCTTAGGCAGCCTTGCTTCTCCGCTAGTTTTTATAAATCACACACCGAAACCCTGGTCAACGAGTGTCTGTTACTATCTTGCCCGGGAAAAGATGGTATCGCCTTGCAGCCGTCTTGCATCCTCTCATTATTCCAACATTATCCAGACACAAAGGCCAGGGAAGACTCTTGAAATTAGCATTTGTGTGGCATTTAAGTAGCAATATAAACCTGCTGTGAGTTGTGTGGCATTTGAGGTGTAATATCTTCCCCCTGTGAATTGCCATGCTCTTATTTGTTGCTCTCATCTGATATTATCTATACAGGTGACAATAACTTATCCACTTTGGTCTGTGTACAACTGGTGCAAATGATGAGAAGAATAAAGAAATGATGATCTGTATTTTCCATAGTGTTGTGCTGTTAAGAAGTGGCCTTGTATTGCAGACTCTAAAAACAGAGAACCCTTGTTTCATGGTTTCTTCCCCCAAACTGTTTGCCTATAGGTTTAAAAATAGGTTGCTTTACCCTGAGCTGCATCACAGGGATAAGATTTGTGGTCCTAACAGGCCATGCAGATTGCCATTACTTATGCCTGACAAGCCTACCCTCTGATGTTTCCATACTGGCCTATTTTACAATATAAGCTGCTGCTGCTCACGCTGGTGCCGAGATTCGAATTTCCAAATTGGCTGAAAAAAAGCTTGTCCCGAGGTTATACTGAGGTTCCCGGAATGCACACGTGTTTGTCTGGTCTTTTCTGCAGAGAAAATGAAATGCAGAATACTGAAAAAGCAAATATTTTACTTGAGCCTGTCTATTGAGGAAATCCATACTGTTGTTTGTAGATATGCTTTTTGTAGTATAAAACAAAACATAGATCTTGACCTCTGGTCTTTTGGAGCATCTTATTTTTTATGCTTTCTTTAGCCTATAAACTGGATTATTTGGACTGAATTAACTCTTAGTTGAATAAAAATGAAGCATTTTTCTTAAGATAATTAGCTAATCAATCAAAATATATATTTTCAGCAACTGTTACTATTGCATGTCACTGTTGATGATCTGAGACAAAAACAATTATAAACATTTACATTTTCTTTTCTTTAATTTGAACTAAAATAATTCAAAAATATTCTTCCTATAGTTCAATAGTGCATGTTCATTATGCCAATATTCTAAAGGTAAAAATAATTTCACTTGAAATTATTCTGTTTAAAATACAATAAATGTACAAAACAAAGCTTTTCAGAATTTCAGAAGACCGTCAAAACATTTGTCATTTGAAAGTCAAACTTAGATTTTTTTTATTACTTAAATTCTTTTTATCAGATTAATGTCCGTTACCTTAAGTAAGTGAAGCAGAATTTTAGAGTAGCAAGTAGACAATAATTATTGCATGCAATTATCAGGAACCTACTGGGAAGGTGTAAATAATGCTTTTAAATAAATTACTGTTTTTAATAAATCATAAGACTAGTTAGATTTTGAAAAAACATGAGACTGAGTTACAAACATGAATCATTTCTAATGGAATCCACTTACCTTTATGGAAGAAAGGCTTCTTCATGCCATCAGGAAGCCTGGCTTTGCGCTCAACACTGTAACCATGACGTGGGCCGTGCTCTTCATGGGTGTACCTCACCCCGTCTCTTCTGGCTGCCTCAGCAGCCATTTTATCCCGCATTGCTTTGGCACGCTCCGACTCTAGTGCAATAGCTTTCTCTAGCAGGGACAGATTCCCCTTTGTCATGTCAAACACTTCCTCCGATCGGTCCGACGTCACCGAGGCCGTGTCCTCGTCAAAGTCCCGGTGGCTGTTGGTGTGATATCGCTCATCGTGTGCACAGCTAGAGAAGGCCTTGGAGCGTGGGCTCAGCTGCTCCTCAAGCTTCATGAGATTGTCCATATCAGAATAGTTCCTATCAAGAGTCCGTCTGTCATCTTGGCTGCTGTGGTAATCTCCATAGCCGTGATGCTGGGGTTGCTGATTGGGGTCCCCGCACGAGTAATGATTTTGCTGAGTTGGGCCATTTCGTTCATTGGGCTTTGTTTCACTAAGTTTTCGAGCCAAGTCGAAGCACTGGTTCCTTAGGCACTCCAGACTGCTTAAACATACTTCCTCATCACTGTTTTCTATTTGTCCGTTACTGGAGGTCCTTATTTGACCACCGTTATGTGCATTTCCACCATTGTGAGAACACTCAGTGCCATCCCCATTGCCGGACATTCTGTTTTCAAACTCCTGTCCATCTAAGCTGTCGGACAGAACCGCACCATGACCCTGTGCCAACAGTTTGAGAGAGTCCACCGTTTCTCGAACCACATCGCTGTCAACATCTAAACTCAGATCTTCTCGTTGTGTTTCTTCCTCCTCCTCTTCTTCCTCATCCTCTTCCTCCTCTTCGTCATCTTCCTCTTCATCCTCCTCCTCCTCTTCTTCCTCATCTTCTTCTTCCTCCTCTTCTTCCTCCTCATCATCTTCAGCACTGTGGGACGAGTTGCTGTTCATCTCAGACTCTGTCATGGCGCGATTGGCGGCATCTTCTGCGATCTTCCCCAAGTTAAGGAGGGACTTGGCCACAAGCTCGTCATAGTTTTCATACTCATCATTGTTGTTGTCATCCTTCTCTGTTGCAGGACCGGATTTTCCAACACCACCGCCTCCACCATTGTCTTCGTCCCTCTCACCAGTGCTCATCTGATCTTCCTCTGTTGGGAAGAAAGGAAAAGCATCTTGTAATTCCATTTCCGTCATTCTGTTTTACAGCTAAATCGGATTTCTGGGCTTGGACCGTCTAAATTGGATAAGGAACTCTTTGCTTCCCCTTAATAATTTACTTTGAAAGTCTTAACAGCAGCTTGTGTTCTAAATTGTGAATTACCACAGGAAGTTAAATGCAGTGGTTTAGGAAAGTTTCAGGCAAAGATGCTCTATGAATCGTGTTTTCACAGTAGGCTCCTGATTCTTTCTGTGACATTCAGTACTGTGCAAAAGTCTTAACTCATTTCATGAAAAAATAATTTCCAGATAGCAAGGATGTTGTAGTCTTTTAAATAGTATTGATCAATATTTGTTTAAGGCTTTTGGAAGTTTTTGATAGTTTCTTTAGACTTAAGTGACTTACTGACTTAATTATATATTTCCACTTTAATCTTAATTACACAGATTAAAACGTATTTATAGACTTAGACTTATTTTATTGTCATTGCTCAAATAAACATAAGTAAAATTGGCAATGAAATGTCAGCGCTTATATCAAAAGATCTAACGCGTGTTTAATTGTGAAATTGTTTCCTCATCACAATATCTCAAAATAACTATTTTTAATCAGTGAGAATTAAAAATAGAAACTTCAAGTTGTCATTTGAAGTTTGTATAAACTTCAAAAAATGGCTATTTTTAAAGTTTATACAAAGTGTGATTATGTTGTTTTAGAGTATGGAAACAAGTCTTCTTAAATAGTAGAGATGGGAGAAACCTTAATTAAAATGTTATGGTTTCAAGTTTTAAAGTCATTCTAAAAGTGTTCCTAGCCAGTTTTCACATTAATTTTTGATATTTTTTCCAGATGTGACTTCATCTAATAATAGATAGATGAATCACAGATGGGCTTGTACCTTTAGACAAAAGGAAAGGGAACAAATTTTAGAAAAATAAATGTTTTATATTCCATACTCTTTCCTTTTTCCATAAAACTTAAAATAGATTTTGCACACTATATAGTTATTCCATTTAACATACAATCCAACTGGAACTTGACACATGCCTATTCAGTTTATTATTTTCTGTTGAAAAGGTAAATTCAAAGTAATAATGTGATGTTCAAATGGTAACATGATGAACTTCAGTCAGCAGCTATTTATCCTTTGCTTGTAAAGTTCTTTATTTTCATTAAATCATCAGCATCTTTAGAATTCCTTTCAGTGCCTAATTGATTCTGGCAGACTGCAAAGGTTACTGAACCTCTTCTGTCAGTAATTTCAAGCACTCACTCCTGGAGCACTTCCAATCTCTCCTTTCACGTTTCCCCCTGTGCCATCGAGAGCACATTGCTCATATTGGCGCCACATTTGCCTTTTACATTCCTGTAGAGAAAACGTACCCGGAGGTCCCCAATAACATGTAGCAAAAGAAACAAAAGTTTGCATCACCTTTGGTAACTTCAAAACCAGAAAAAAATTATATTAATGAAAAAAATTATAATTTTTACTACACTGACAAAACACAAAGATGTTTGAATATTTCTTGCGAAAATGGTCCTTGTTCTACAAAAGCTTTGTCATCTTTACACACATTTCTACACATCCAAATTTAATGAGAGCAACACAGCCTTGCTGCCTGGCGGGTGAGGGCTTTAGAGCAGGAAGAGGGAACTGTCACGAATGACCAAGCACATATTTTGACAGCGAAAGGCTTCTTACAGCAACCTCCAGCACCAGGGGTTTAATTTTTGATGGTATGAAACATGGCACAGGGAAGCAATTTGAAGAGCAATCAAGGTACACAAAAGGGATATAGGAGCGACACAGATTAAGGAGGGAACAGAGGGATTGCCCTACCCTGAACTGACGTTGTAATAGCGACAATGGATGTGCATGTGAATAAAAAACACAGAAAAGCTCCTGAATTTCACCTGGAGATTGGCCATCAGTAAATGGGAACAGCAAAGATGATGCATACCGAAAGAGGTCATACACCAAATCCAATGCTCCTCTTTCAATGTTTAATAATTACAGAACCCTAACAAAATAAGGGTGTGCAGAATTCTTTCTGCCAACAGCAATCTTGTACAACACTTATAAAGGGTCGGTGCAGACAACTTGCCTTCAATGGAAACAGAGTGAAGTCAAAGTGATAATGGCACAGTCTCAGTGTTCAAGATAAAATCTCAGCCATGGGCTCTAATGAAAAGTAGTCTGAAAAGATGTTTTCACATGTCTGCAAGAAAATAGGAGCACAGCAGCGGCAATGCCACATCAACACTTTGGGTAGATGGAACTGCGCGCCAAACAGGGTTAACACACTTCTCTCTCTGAGCTTCACTCTTAATTGGACTTGAAGGCACTGTCAGGTCCAATCGTGATGCGTGGGTGCAAAGCTGAATCTGCTGGAGAGAAACCTGCCAGATCTGCTGTTTGGTGCACCACTGGGGGAAGGGGAGATAACAAACATATGGGGCAGGAGTTTCTGAAATCCCACTGCCAAAACTGGGTGGAATTTTGCAGTGTGTCTTCATGAGACATATATTCAAACTTGAGTGGCTAAAGACACAATTCTTATGTTAGAAGTTTGGTGATATTTCCTCAGGTAGGTTAAGATTTGTTCAGTGTAGAATGATCAAGTAAAGTTTCTACTACTCAAATAAATTTAAAGTTTTGAGTAGAGATTATCAAATACAATTCAGATTTCTTTTAAAATTATGCCTTTCAGGTTAGTGTCATGTTGAAAATGTCAACCCTGATATTTAGTTCATATCTTTAGAAAGCAGTTGAGTATGCCATTATTTTTTTCACAGGTTTTACACTTTGCACAAGACAGGTGGGTGCCCACTCTCCACTGTCTGAACATTCAGCTATGAAATTCAAAACTCATCGATGAAAAGCTGTAAAACAAACTTTGATGGCAGTCAGTATGAAACAAAACGACAGATATTATTTCCGCCATAACTGCAGATGTTCTTTTTACATGTTGGGCTATGAAAAACTCTTACCAGATCAACTATTTTATCTTCATTTTTCAGATGGATCTTGTTTTACTCACTTCATGGTTTGTAATCCTGTTGTCAGACATTTCTTCAACCCTTTAAAAAAATCCATGTCAGACGTTTTTGAAAAGATAGTTTAAAAATCTTTTAAAAGTATTTGATGTTATGAAAGAAAACGCAAGTACACAAATTACAATGAAATTGTACTGTGCATATTTAACCAAAAAATGGATATATGATAGCTTCTATTCTCGTAAACTGGATTGATCTGATGTGAATTTGGTCTTGATTGATTTCTATACAATGGCATATGGAATGAATCGGTTTTATCTGCTGTAATCTGGTATTATATAAACAAACTGAGCTGAAGTGATACTGAATCTAATTATGTGGTTCCAGAGTAATGAGATTTAAGCTTTCTGTGAACATTGTGGCATGCCAGGCTATCTCTGCTGCTGATCATACCAATAAAATGCTGGTGCTCATAACTCAAATGAAAAGGCAATTCTGGTTGCTTGAATACATTCATCATGGGCCTCTTGATATGGACCCACACAATCGGCTATATAAACTATAGTGTATCGTTACAACTTCCTACCATTGTTACCATTGGTATCTTATCAGTGGCACAGTCTGCAGCTTTTAAATAATATGATTTTCTGTTCTGGTAAATTAATCCGGCTTCGTTTAAAAGTAAAAAAAAAAAACACACAAAAAAACCACATTTCAATTCATTATGTTAAATTTAGCAGACACAAACCGCATGAACACTTGTACAAAATAAATGTTTTAGGATAATCTCAGACAATGATGAGCCAGAACACAAAAAACAGTAAAACATTTTTTTTCTGTTTTGAGGGGCCTTAAAGCCTATTATTCATTTTTCAAAAAACCTTCTTCTATAGGGATTTGTATAACCATGAAAAACTTCACAAAATGCGGCAAATTTGCTGAATTTATTTCTAACATTGTCCTTTAGGACTCTTACCTTGTTGTTGATTCTGTTCTCCGTCTTCCTCCTCTCCTTCATAGTCCACTTCCTCTATAGCTTCCTCGTCCTCCTCTTCTGCCTCCACCCTCACTTCATCGTTTTCCTCCTCTTCGTCTTGCTCCACCTCTACTTCCTCTTCTTCCTCTCCCTCGTCTCCCTCTCCTCTATCCTCGTCCTCCCCGTCTTCATGCTCCATTTGTTCGACATTATAGTCCATGTAACCCTCCACGTCTTCCTCTTCAACTTCTCCCTCCTCCTCCACGGCCCCCTCATCGTCTTCCTCTTCCCTGTCGTCCATCTCCTCTGTCCCGTCTGTCTCATAGCACTCCTCCATGGTGGAGTTGTCCATGTCATCCAGGTAGGTGCTCCTCTTCGGAGAGGTTTCCAGAGTTTGCCTGTCTAGACCCTTCCTCTTCTTGGCCAAAGGGCAGCCGTACACACTGCCGAGGACAAATGAGAGTACCTTTTAGCAATGTTAGCTAAATATAGTGACCTACAAAGATTATATCCCTTAATTTTCTTAAGTTGGTACATTAAAAATATTTTTTCTAAATCAAGTTTTTGTGATAAACCAGCACTTGATAGACCAGTAACATCATAATTGTGAGTTTAACAACAATTAAACAGGAAGAAATCAAATGTTAAACTAAAGCTAATAGAAGTCTTGTTTAATGTTTGCCTTAATTTATACAGGGGAGACAGAAATCACAGTAAAACATGGTGGTGACAGAATCTTGCTGTGGGAAAATCTTTTCCTTCATAGGGACAGAAAAGCTGCTCAGAGTTAATGGGAATATAGATAGAACTTAATGTAGGGCAGTACTTGAAGATAACTATTAGAAATCTAGCTAAAAGACTTAAAACTGGGTTGGAGGTTCACCTTTCTCCAGGACAATGACCCCAGAATTCAGCTTGGGCTAAAATTGAGTGGTTTATATAAAAGCATAGTAATCTTTTAGTCAACATCTAAAACATAAAACACAATTGGGAATCCGTGGAAAAACTTGAAAACTAATGCTCACAGATTCCTTCCATTCATTGTGATTGAGCTTGAGCTATTTTACAAAAATGTTATTCTTGAGACGTGCAAAGCTGGAAGAGGGATACCTCCAAATACTTGCAATCACACTGAAATGCAGTTCTGCAAAGTACTGACTCATGGGGTACGCAAAGGAGTAAATGACACGCTTTTTTAATTTCTCCAAGAAAAAAATTAAATTTTAAAATGTGTCTTTTTCATTCCAATCCCCCCAAAATACATGAACATTCGTAGTGATGAAATACTTAAGTGTGAAAAGCATTCAAGTGGTATAAATAATTTTACAAAGTACTGCAAACATCATTGCTCATGTTAACCTTTATTTTGAAAAGCTTATTTACATTTTGAAAGAAGTTCACAGATGGAAACAGAGCATCTCAAGTTGTTCTGCCGAGACAGATATCAGGCTTTAATTAGATGTGCTCATTAACTATTGAGTTGTTATGCTAATGTGATCCTTTTTTTTTCTTACATTCCCTCACACATTAACCCCTAAATGAAACAAAGCAAAAGATTTAACATCAGTTTATCCTTAGGCAAAAGAACACCACGATGCCTGCCCTGAAAACACCTCTAAACTCAACTTAGAGCTGTGAAACACAACAACTTTTCCAAAATTCACTCCGATTGAGAACAAGTCTGTAGCCTGAACACTGAATCATATCAAGGCACCTCAGGTTTTAATGTATTCTCTTGCTCTCCTCAGCATCTAGGGGACAAATTCTAATCTGATAATCTGTGTATTTGATCAGGCTATTGATCAGAGGGATCTTATTCCATTTGATTCATCAAACCTGAGAGAGTCCTGGAGAATGTGCCTGATTTCAGAAATCACCCACACAGTCAGTGTTTTGAGCTTTTTGAGCTGTCGAATGAACCCAAAAGGCTCTGGTCACATTCACTCAGCTATGAAATATCCCCAGCTTCTTTTCTGTGCACGTCAACTCTAAAACAAGAAACTTTAAGTGAATGAAAAGATGTTGGTGAGATTTGAACTGAAACAACAACAGCAAACTGATAAGTCTACACCACCTTCTTTTCTCTTATTCCAATCCAGTTCTATTCAATAGCCTATCCATACTCAGTCAGTCAAGGCTAAATCTCGCCCAATCTGGGGATTCCTTAATGGTCTGACCCCCTGCACCACCCGTGACCAGGGGCCTCATTTCATTAATCTAAGCCTACATGGAAACTCATTCCCTGCCTGACAAGCTCTCCCCCCCAGGGCAGCGAGAGGGTTTGCGGGACAGTAAGGGAGGGGGGTTGAGACTGAGCTGCAGCACAGTGATCAATAGTGCTTGTGACCAAACATCTCGAAAGCACATTAAAATGCCACTCAACCTGGCTCCTCTGTTCCATGGCCCTCTCCAAATAAATCAAGGGCCAGTCCCAGCAGGCAGGCGGGCAAGCAGGAGAGGAGGGGCAGAAAGGGAGAGAAGTGGTGTGAAAGGTAGATAGACACGGGTTCTCACTCCCTCCTCTCGTCACCCGGCCTTGCTTTTCTACCTGTTTTTTTTAAAACAATAAAACAGTCTGAAGGCAATGTTTCTTGTCAACCGTTGAGCTGCAGTGTGGCTCTGTGCCTGACAGGTCTTAATGCAACTACATCCAAAAATTTTTTTTTTTTTGAAAAGCCCATGTTGTTGAATTGAATAATTGCTGCAACATCAGCTAATGGACAGCAAATAATATAAGGTGGGCTGTGTATTTTTTCATTAAAAGGAGTCAAGTACGCATTATTATTTTAGGGGCAGGCTTGTACAACCACTGGAAGTGGACCACCTTAATGTGCACAAATGAATTTTAATCGCAGTGGTGACAGGACAGTGCAGTGTGGCCTTCCTTTGTCAGATTAATAGTTTCCCCAACAAGATCAGCTTGTTCTTGTAGAACCACAGAAGGTGAATTTTTATTCCCAGACGGAGTTTTTGGGATGTCCAAAAACGAGAAGCATTTATTGTGTACCGCAATTTCCAGACTATTGAGCGCACCTGATTATAAGCCGCACCCAGTACATTCCTAAAGGAAAAAACATTTTGTACATACATAAGCCGTGCCTGTGTATAAGCCGCATGTGCCTATATACAGACGGTACACAGAAAGAGTTTTCAAAGTTTTAGTAATATACCTTAGCTTTTCTTTCCAAACGGTGCCTGTGACGCGGCAATAACACAGCAGCAATACGATAGCACAGCACTAACAGGGCTGGTAAAAAACAACATACCGGTAAAAGTCACTGAGACGCGGCAGTAACACAGCAGCAACACGGTAGCACAGCACTAACAGGGCTGGTAAAAAAAAAAAAAATAACATACCGGTAAAAGTCACTGAGAGCCGTCTTCATCTTCCTCCTGTGCACTGAGACGTGTTAAGTTACATTAAACT
>CAEGAG010112555.1:0-61421 GCA_903067065.1 Brachyrhaphis terrabensis | reverse complement strand
AATCTAAACTATAAAATTAATAGACATTTTCCATTTAAGACAAAAGAAAATCTTTGTTTGTAAATCTGTTTTACCCAGAACTTCTCTAGTGGCATTTTTAGCTTCAACTGGTTCCACTGACATTGGAAGGCATCACATCATATATTATTCTCATTACCAATAATTCACATCTGAGAAATGATCTGAGGGAATCTTAGATCTTAGAGAAAGTGAACTAAATATAGGAATAGAGGAATCTTAGAGGAATCAGAGGGAAACAAATGTTTATATCTTACGGTTCTCAAAGTAGAATCTGTGGAAATCCATTCCCTCTACCAGGTTTCCCAACGCCTCCGGCTCAAACGAAGTCAACCCAGGATCGCAGATCTTACTGACAACAGAACAGCAGGGCTTGTTTTCAAGACCCCAAATTATTCAAATGACACAAAACATTCAAGAGAGCCCAGACTCACGCGTAAGCGTCAAAGTCTCCATTGTTGATGGCCTCGATCAGCTGTTCGGTGATCTTGATGATTTCTTGTTTGCGCGCTGCAGAAGACAGAAGAAAGACGTATAAACAAAGGTAACCAAAAACAGGAGCAGGACTGAAGGATCAAAGTTAGTTTAGTCATTTAAATACAACCAAACAGATGCTCTGGCAAAAGCAGCCATGACTCCACACACATAGCAGTTACTTTATTTTACTGAATTAATGAAAAGACAAAGTGGGAATTAAACGATTAATCAATCATTGAAATAATCGTTAACTAATTTAGTAATCAATTAATTGTTGACTGGAGTCTATAGACTCAAAAAAAAGAAGAAGCCATTTGCTGACAGAACAACATAGTCCGAACAGTAATTAAGCCAAAATATACAAAAAATAAATACATTTTGCATTTAAGATGACAAACTTGATCTGTTTTACCCAGAACTCCTCAAGTGTTGCCGTTTTTGCTTCATCTGGTTCAAAATCTGTACAAAGAAACTCCCCTTTAAGCAGCTTTTTCTGTCCAGTTATTAATCGATTAACAGAATAATAATCAACAGATCAGTCCTACACTGTATTGATGTTACGTCAAGCAGAAAAGGCAGATTTTTTCACGTTGATGTTTTTTTTAGCTACAGATGCATCAAACATTCACTAAAGGAATGCTGTTGTTGAATTGTAGGTAATAAACAGTATATTTTCTTATTTTAAAAAGGAACTGAATTATTTGTTTATTTGCATCTCTTAATGTAACTCTAATATTTAAAATAAGCTAAAGTGGTTAAATGAAAAATCTGCAAAAAATTAAAAATATAATTTTCCCCCCCAATTAATCAACAGAATAACCGATTACTAAAATAATAATTAGATGCATCTCTAAAATAAACAAGAGAAAAATCTCAGCAACTTCCAGATGTTGATCCTGAACAAAACATTTAGTTTATTAAGAGAGAACACACACACACACACACACCCCCACATGACATCATCCAGTATCGTCACAAGCAGTGTCACCTTTTGTATTGAAATACAAGTTAAAGCAGCCACCTGCAGTCAGCAGTAATCTACCAGCAGAGCATCAATGAGGTTCAATGAAGCTAAAGAACATAAATATAAACCATCTGCATTTAGATCAACATGATCTACTTCACTCTACAGAACATGCTTCTGTTTATCCAGATGTTAGCATCAATCCCAAACTGAAGTCCAAAGTCATCTGATCACAACCTCTGATTGGCCACCATGCAGCAAAGGGGCGGGGTTTGCTGTGGGGCTTAGTACTCACTCTGGGATGAGGACAAGGAGGGGCTGGAGGGGGAGTGGGAGGGAGGAGGGGGAGTGGTGTGTGCAGGTGGAGGGGCCGGCTTGGTGACGGGGGCCGGCGCCGAGGCGGCGTCGCCGTCGGGTGCAGCGGGCGGCGGCACCCTGCGGACGCTGCTTACCAGGTCTGTGAGCCGCGACACTGAGGGGGTCCAGGATGGACGGACAGATGGACGGATGGATGGAGAGAATGATAGAGGAATATAGAACAAATTACAAACAAAATGGGAAAGAACATGAAAATCAGAAAAATGAAGCAATGGGGAAATTTTGAGTCAATTTAAAAGCTGTTTTGGCACTTTCACAAATTAGGTAATTCTATTAAATATGTAAATAGTTTTTGATATGCAGAAATTATTTCATTTCAAATCCTCATTTTTGGGTGGATTAAAACAGGAATTTGTATTTTTTAATAGAAAGAGTTAATCTGCTATGTGATTTAATGTAATTTATGGAGCTATGCTTAAATGAGAAGATTAAATAAATTTTTACTTTTTTAAAAATATATATATACTGTAGTTTTGAAGAAGAGCGATGTTAGCAACAGAGTTAACAGAAGTTACTTTATTAACAGCTTCATATAAAATGTGTTATTTTGTAATTACATTTTGTTTTTTCCTCTAGTTTTCAAATCAACAAGACTTCTAGATAAGTTTTCTTTTTCTTCACAGTTTACATAAATTGTCTTTTGACATATTGTCATATTTGGTATTTTTATGTTTTTAAAAAAACTATGCTCTTGGTCTTTTTGCACCTTTATCAGGGTTGTCAGTGGACTTATAAAGGTTATTTATTTATTTTTTGGGGGTAAAAAAATGACTCTTTTCTTAGATTTGTACTGAACACTAGAGTAACTTTTGTGAAATATTGTATCTTGTTTTGGCTATTTTCCATTATTTTTAAAGACTGTTTTACTGAGGACATCCTGTAACTATGCAATGCTTTTGTGCAGCTTTTTAAATCTCTTTCCTGCAGTTCTATTTGTGGCCATTTAAAAGTACTTTTATATCTTGTTGTTCAAAGTTTGCATGCATCTCGTTGTAGAGCATAACGGCGCTAAATTTCTGCTTTCTCAATTCCCTTGTTCCACATCAGTTCTGACCCTGTTCTGTAATCTGTCCAAGCTTCTCATCATGCAGCATCTTGGCATGGTATCAGAGGAAAAGCAGATGCCAGATAAATGACTATAACTCTCATTTAGAGGTCGTTTACTGCTGAGTCTGTTTTAGCTCCTGCCCACTTACTCTGCATGGGGACAACAGGGGTGTGTGGAGGGGAAGGGGCGGAGAGGGCAGCTGGAGGCGGAGTGCTGGATCTACCTTCTCCGTCGGTGATGGGCCCTGAGCCTCTACGCACAGAGCCCAGCAGGTCAGAGAACTTTGCAGCTGCTGAATTTGGGAAGGGAGGAACATGGAGGCGTTTGAATTTCAAAGCGACCCCCAGAATCCACAAACTTCCTCGCCGTGAGCAGTTGTTATGAACAACATTTCCTTGTAACATTTTTTGCATAATATTCTGACAAAATCCATGCTTGGAAATGTGAGGAAAAATAACACTTAACACGAGAATTAAGCAGCACTATTGTTGTTTTATTTGACGCCATGAGAGGGAGCCAAAGGGTAATTCAGAAAACAGCTGGAGGTTTGGCTTGAGAAAATTGAATTTAAAGCAATTTAATATATTTATTCTAGGGCTGGGCAATATGGATTCAAAATTAAATCTCCAATTTCTTACTACCAGATCCAATTTAACTGATTTTTTTACTCACTTTCTTTCCTAAAAAAATAAAATAAAAGGCTACAAGAACTTTTAACTACAAGAATATTGTCATTAGCAGAATAAAGATGCAATTTTACCAGAAGAATGTCTTAAAATTAAGAGGAAAAAATATTTTCAATGAAAAAAAAAGATTCCAGAGTGACCAGCTCAGTCCGTAAGGTTTTCCTTGAAATAGACTTTGCCATTTGTTCAAAGTCCTACCAGTGATAATAATTTGATTATAATTTAATTTGTGTTAGAAGACTAAGTTTGTCCTATAACTTCATAAGATGATCAACATTCTAATTTAAATTTTTCATGTAGGAGTTATAAAATTACTACCTTTTTCTCCTAATATTATGTGTTTATTCTGGTAATTAAAAAAAATAAATAAATCTGCCCTTATATTCTATCTTTACTTATTTAGACTTTCAATTGGAGTGTCAAACAAGATGGCCGCACTGGGGGTGTCGACAGCACTATGAACTATGGAAACACAAAGAGTGCACTGGAGAAAAAATCTTGATTTTCAGAACATTAAAACGTAAAAAAAATAAATAAATAAAAATTGATGAATTAATAAACCTGCTTTATTGCCCAGCCCTAATTTGTTCATTTCTCAATGCTGTTAGTAAATGTTTAAAGAGGATCAGGTTAAAATCTAAAAATCTCATTTAGCAAAAGTCAGGGACCCTCTGGGATTCAGTGTTGCTAAACAGCAGCAGGTGGATGATTTTAGTCCATGCAGGGATCAAATGAAAAACCACCCCCACAAAAAAACAACAAAAATGTTTTTTTGGTATAAGATCTGAATGTTAGAGGCTGAACCTGGCCGTCCATGCTGACTTACAGTGCACAGCAGCTGAGGAGCCCTGAGTGCTATCAGGCTGGGAACTTGTGCTGGACTGCGCCTTAAGTGAGCTGTTGTCTAAGCTCTTTCCTGACAACATGCACACACAGAATGAGACCAAACACAAGTAAATCAAGAGATGAAACCCAGGTGGATGTTTTCCACCAGAGAAACAACACAATAGGGAAATAACAAAAGGAGCGGCGGAGACGACACGACGGGGGCTCGTAAACACGTAAAGACCTGATTTCTGTCCTCACACTGAAAAATTAAAGCAACTCCTTGGTTGAAGCAACTAAAGGTGATCATTACCATGGTTAATGACTCAATTTCATTCAGATTTACAGCTGGGGCTCCTGCTGCTTATGGGGTTTTATTGTGACATTATCACGATTCTCACCAGAGAGCAAAAGATTGATGATGACAACTGTGATGGCTGCAGTAACGAGAAAAATTACTCAGACTGTTTGTTCACTTCATTTTCTTAAAACTACAATGTATATTTCTCTAATTTTTATGTGACAGCAACACAAAGTAGAACAAAAATTTCAAGTGGAAGGAAAAGAGTAAATGACTTTCAATACTGGTGACAAAAAAAACTGAAAAGTGTGGTGTATAGCTGTCTTTACAATGATAACCCCAGTGCAAATACACCTTGAAAAGTTACTTGTTTGGTAAATAGAGTCCATATGAATGTAATTTAATCTCAGTGGTGATATGTGAAGACCTTAGAGAATGGGTGTCCAAACTGCACTGATTTTACGGTCCCCAAACTGCAGTTCAAGAATGATACAAATTTGATCTGTTCAGTAAAGGTGATTGATGTAAATGGAGACTTTTTATGTGGAATCAGGGTAAAATTATTACAGACACATTTTTCTTAGAATGGAAAATGTAAAGTATGACATAAAGTATTTGTATTTTTACAACCAAACTTTTATAATAGGTAGAACCACGTCCATGCAGACACTTTATTGAAAAGCTAAATTATTAAACTTGGCTAAATATGGTAGACATTTTGAAAGAAAGTGACCCAAACCCTGTCCTTATAGAGAGAATAAACTTGTTTGATCAAGTAAAAAAAAAATGTGAAGGTTCAACATACAACTGGAGCTCTATGTCAAGACTTTGACATTGTTGTTCACAGATGTTCTCTGTCTTACACGACAGTTTGAGCTAAAACATAAAAACAAAAAATACAAAAAATCAGTCTTCAGATCTTCTTAGCAAAAGGTGATTTTATAAAGTATAGCCTCAGTGAAGCTGAATGCAAACACTCACCACCCTTCATATTTTATTTATAAAACATTTTAGATGCCATGCAACTTATTACTTCACAATTATGCACTACTCTATGTGGATCCATCCAAAACATTCAATGAAATCCTCGGAAGTTTGTAGTAATGAGTGAAAAGGTTGAGGGAGAATTAATACTTTTGCAAGACATTCATTCACCTGGTGCAGATGAATGTGATTCTTAAAAAGAACCAGGCGTGTGGGGAAAATCCCAATGAAGGTCAGCACATTTCCATCTTCTAAGAGCAAGGGCAACATCAAAATCAATAACAAGTAACCTCCAAATCCACAATGTTTGACTTATCAATAACTTACAACAACCCTGTAAATAAAAAACTCAGTAAACGTTCTTCAGAATAACTATCCATCTCAAAAACAAGCAGCATGAAATGTAACTGAGTCTAACAAGTAGCATAGTATTGAGGCTAATACAACAGATTGCATCCTTCAAAAGTCAACCTGGGTGTTGGATTACAATGCAGCTGTCCAGCACTAACCTGACAAGACCCCAAAAAGACTACGAAGGCACAAACTGTTCCAGACGAGCACGAGCGACCCCTCCTCCCGCGCTCACCTAGCCCATGAGGTGTTCTCTGCGCTGTCACCCCCGTTTAAATCTCAAGATCCATAAAAGTGCCGTGTGAGACGAATGCCTTCCAGGGGTGGCGCTAGAAGAGTGGAGTGTGTTCACTGTGTCACCTCTCTGGGCGGTCTGTTGCGGTTTCCAGCCACCAAAGCTAAATTTAGGTGGCCTCCCCCTTTTTTAGCCTCAACGTCTCTGTCAAAGGTGCCCCCACCCTGCCCAAGCCTCCAACAGGGGTGTGGTGGAAGGGCTGAATTTGAGAGAGGAGGACTGTGTTCTACAAAGTATATTGACAATTCATTAGTGGTTTTAATATGGCCAGTGAAATAAAATCTTAGCCAGATGTTGGTAACAACCCAGGTTATCTAAACACATTTTAAGGAACATTTTTTTTTTTTTAAATGATGGGTTAAACTGGAATAAAAGAGGAATAGAAAGCCAAAAAGAAATCCCAGTGTCAAAACAATGTCAGTATTTAGAGCAGATACTTTCACAAAAAAGTCTGTTGCAAAACATGCTTACTGTATTTCTAAACTATTTAATGTTCCAGTGAACGTCACAGGCTGCATTTCCATTTACCTTAAAATTGTACAAAATGGAATTACAAGAATAAATTTGCTAAATTGAATTACATAAATTTTGAAAAAACTCACTTTACTTTTGCTCTAAGAAGAGGAGATTTTTCAACGTCAAAGAAATTAATTTATTTTGCAAAACTGCAATCGAAACACTTTTGTTTTGCATCACAAGTCATGTGCTCAAAAAAGCCAAAGCTACCACTGGCAAGAAAGATGAAGTAGATGACAGGAAGTGTTTTTTAATGACAAAACTTATTCACATGTCATTTTCATTGAGTTTTCTATTTAATGGAAGCACTGCAATTGCAAAATTATGTTGTTTTTTTATCACAGCAGAACATCAACAAAGATTTGCACACATTTGTAATGTAAATGCAGCTACTGGAGCCATAATTTTGAAGTGGAAAGAACGATATTCCACCATAAACCAATCATGACCATGTGTCTCTTATAGGATTTCTGAAGAAAAAAAAAGTTTAATTAAAGTTTGCTGCAGAAGCTTTGTAGAAGCCAGTAACATACTAGAAGAATGTGTGGATTACTTGAGTTGTTGCAGATATCTAGAGTGAATCTTATGTCACTGGGCCCACTAGAAATCTTCAATAATTATTTCACCCACTGTCATCTTCATTATTGCAAAGGGATGTTTGGAAGCAATAAAGGGAGGTTATTACGTTTCTAGAGGTATTGCATTTCTGTTATGCATGCTATTAAAGGATCAAACCAATCAGAAGAAGTATAAGAAAGTCAGATGGTGCGTTTGGGTTTCCCACATTACATCGTAAACTACCCGATAAAATGAAAAACATTCAGTTTATTTGCTCCCTCATAAAACGTTGCTGTGACGACATAACTTCAACACAGCTTTCAAGCTTTAAAGGTTTTTCTGAGGATAACAGGATTTTTTTTTTTACCAATTCCATAGCAAAGTTTCTGAATATATCTGGATGTACATACTTAAAGTTTTGGCAGCCTCAAGCCTTCAATATTCTGCTGTAAAAATTGTTTTCTCAGCTAAAACGTGAAGTTGTACCTTTCAGCCACTCAGTAATAGCAGCACAGCAGTTGGTTGCAAAGGAAATTGAAGGCAGGCTGGTGAAGAGACATTGCTGACCAGGGAGACAAACTCTTTTCTGAGGCAAGTCTGCAAGGAGTGCTTTGTGTTAAAAGAGCAGAACTCTGAAATTTTAGGTCTTTTCACATAAAATCACATATTGGAAATGGCAGATTGGCATCATGCAAATTTAGATTATCTGGATAATTCTGGGAACAAGTCAGTCAATCAAAAATTAGAACTGAACCCTAAACAAATTGGTCTTAATGTGGCATAAAAAACTACATTGGGTTGGATGCCGGATTTGTCTTTCTCTTCACAACAGCGATACAATCATCTAAAATAACTGGAAGCATCAGTAGCAACGAGGATCAATCTGATTGGTTAAAAATAATTCAAAATGTGAATTCACTTCACTTGGAAATTAAAACACCATATTATTTACAGCAACCAAACAGTTTTTGCAACATCGTTATTAAAATGGGAACATTTTAATATATTGTGCAATGCTCAATTTGAAATCACTGGCTTCGAGTTAATCAGACAAACCAAATGATTTGGAAGTATTAATGGACTCAATCCTGGAAACGGTTCATGTTTATGCCTAGTCTCATCCTTTCCTCATGTTATCCTAGTTAGCAATCCACAAATCGCTTCTGATATTTACTGAAAAATGTTTTATTCAGCTTTATTGTCACTAAAACTAAAGTTGAAAAGAGGAGTTAGTCATTATCAGTTACAAAAAACTCAAACCATCATAAAAATCCAGAAAAAAAAAATCGCCTTGCAGTTGTAAAATATTGAGCAGATTAATAACTTTTTTTTTTAAAGCAGATAAATTAACAGACTACTCCTTCTGTTCTACTTCATCATTGCTTTGTCTTTCTAACTCTGGTTTGGCTTTCATGCAGCTGTGCTTGGTAGGGAATTTAAAAAAAATAATCACAAAGAGGAAGAGAAGATGGAAGTGCACATTCTGTTCTGTGTGCTTGACACTGAAATGAGGCATTCATGACCCCATTTAGACACATTGTACTCAGCTGAGATGTTGAAAGCGGGGCTTTTTCTCTGTGCTGAACTCCGCAGGCTAGAAAAACTCAAGACACACCCACAGAAGTAAAAAAAAAGAATTGGAACAAAAGCGCAGTGTGGAGTTTCTTTTCTAATATGCAGGCTATGTTCTGCTCAGCGGCAACTGTGCCAGCTGAATATTCGAACAGGCGTGTTGGTATTTTGAGGAACGGATTACTCAGGATCCTCGATTCAACCCATCATATTTGATGAGAGCCAAACTGAAGCAGCTGAACAAGACATGTAATATTTTACAGCTCTCCGCTGACCTCTCAGATACACCAACAATCGCACAGCAGGTGACAAAATGCATCATGATGAGGCAATGCAGCCGGGATCCACCAGGGGTCAGTAAAATGTTAGCTTTCAGCTGATTTAAAGCACAGCGGAAACATCAGACACATTTTTATTTTTTATGAAGAAGAATTCTCTCAACAATTATAATGTGCTGCAGGATCTTTATGTGGGCGTTTACACACAAATAAAAAGAGAACACGGAGTTATTTTCTCCCCTTATTCAAAATCCAGAACATAAGCAGGAAACATCCAGTGACAAGGGCATTTATCCGCGGTTTCCATAAAATATAAAATCAGGATTCCAGCACACTTTTAAAGTCCAAACTCTACAGTTTATCAGGACTCGAAAAAGATGGATGGAATGAAAGAAGGAAGGATGAAAAGAAGGAAGGAAAGACGAATGACTGGTTATATTAATTAACTGAAGATGGATGGATGGAATGACTGAATGAATAAAGGACAAAAAGAAGGCAGGAAGGAGGAAACAAAGGAAGGAAGGAGGAAACAAAGGAAGGAAAGAAGCATGAAGGGAGGAAGAAAGGATACTATATAAATAGATGGATGGATAGAATGAAGGATGGATAAATTATTGGTCATATAAATTAAAGGATGGACGGATGGATGGATGGATGAACAGATGCAGGGTCAAATAGATGGATGAACTGATAGTCAAACAGAAGGATTAGCGCATTGATGAATGCTAAAAATGGTTGGATGAATAGATGAATGAGTGGTTTAAATGGCTGGATTGATGGATGTACGGACAAATACATGAATCCATGAATGGATGGATCTATGGATGGATGGATAGATGGACAAATGGTTGGATGACAATTATCAACAGATGTATGGATGACAGAAATGCTTGGACGGACAAACAGCTGGATTCCTGGACAGCTAGATAGACAAACAGAAAATTGGATGAACGGATAACTGGTTGGACAGACAGATTTACTGTAGTACAAATAACATGACTGGTTCATGGATGATGGATGAACAGAGAGATAGACAAAGAGATGGGAAGCTAGACAGTGTTTGTCTGTAAATAATTTTCGTTTTGCCACTGAGACTCAAAATATTTCAGTCCCACAAACAACAAAGACAGAGATAAATAGGCTTAATTTTAGAGGTTGTAAAGATTGTTACAACAAGTATTCTCAAACTGAATCTTTTCACAAAAAGGCTCTTTCTGTAACAAAGCTGTCAGGAACACAAACTTGCCTCTGAAAAAGAAGAAGCCCCACTGAAAATATAAGCAAGCTACCAGGCAACCAAAAAGAAGAAGAAGAAAAAATTATTTCCTCTGCTGTTGTAAAACCTACTCATCTGCCTGATATGATATTCATAGCTGCAGTTACACAAGCAGGCTGCCTAAGAAACTGCATCATAAAAACATCAAGTGCTTGTAAAGTAAATCCTGTAATTTACTGCTTCTTAAACGTCAGCAAACAGAAGCTCAGACTCGTTTGTATCAGTGAGGCCTTACCTTTCACATCCTCGTCCTCCACGGTGGTGTTGCTGCTGTCTGACGACTCCTGGAGAAGAAAACAAATCAACCAATCACTTTGTGTTCAGGCACAGCAGGGGATCCACACTAAGCAGGATACACATAAAGACGTCTGTCACATGAAGGATAAACAAGATAAATCTGCACAGGCGGAACACGGGCCAGCAGGGGGCGCATCCTGTCATGACACATCATGAACAGCATTACATGTGGAAACCGTTCACAAGAGGAAGCCAAAAGTCCTGCACATGTTAGAAAGAATTATTGGTAAAACTGTGACATCAAATCAAACTGTGAAATCTGCGTGACTTTTGACCTTAAAGCTCCAGTATGTAACTTTTAGAAATTACTTTGCATTACAAGATTGCTTGAAAAATGATCTCAAAACGTCATTATTGTTTACCGTCAATATTTTGTTATTGCGACAGATCTACCAAATTTTCCTGCAATGGCAATTTATTTCTTAGCCATAAGCACATTTAGCAGTGTGTAAATGAGGATGATTGACAGCGCTAAGACCCTCCTCCTGGCTCTGATTGATTGTTTTTGGTCGGGAGCTGTGCATTTTTGTAGGCAGCAATAGTAGCTCAAGGATAAAGTGGTGGAAATCTATCTTTTCACAGATTATTTCTCTCATATTACACTATAAGACTACAGTGACAGTTTTAACTAATATGTGAAAAACTTTTTTATACATAAAAGTTACATACTGCAGATTTAAACACTTTCTGGATACTTCAAAAAATGTCTTTCTGAAACTTTAAACTGGAGGAGCCTTTTCTACCTTTCTCAAAATCATAAGCAGACAGACGAGCTTCTCTCAGGAAGATCGGCTGTCATCCCGGGCAGAGCGGCACGCCGTTCAGATATATTTATCCACCTGTCTGTCTGCCTGCCTTTCTGTCACTCCTTTCGCCAGAAGAGCAGTTTCTGATTTCCAATTAGCAGAATAAATGGGTCTAAATTCCCCTGCACGTACAGGGTGCTGAGAGACTCCATGACCTGATTAGTGAGTGCACACGTTCACCAACAGCTTCAAGAGCACAAAAGTGGATTTTTATAGCCTTTAAAAGAGCAGCCGGTGACCTGAGCAGAGGAAGAAAGAGCAAGGAGGATGTTAACTGCATTTCTGCCAAGAAGAGGGGGAGAAAACTGTAACATTTGTTAGGCTCTAAATATCTGATCACACCTTCGGTTTGTTTCTTTGCACATTTTGCAAATTTATGACTCATATTTCTAAAGCAGTTTATCAGCATTCTGTCCTAAAATCATTAGATGTCACATTTACTTTAGTACTAAGGAAGAAGTATTCTGCTCTAAATTAGATGGGTGTCAAAAACTTTAATGCTTCCTTTGAGTATGAAACAAGTTTCTAAAAACCGGACGTCACAGAAAACTCAGTCATGCCTGGGTGGAAGGGATCTTTCTGCAAACTCATGCAGATTCATGCACAACTTCCTAATACATAGCATGTAAAAACATGTTTTCTGTAATAACTACTATCAGAAGTTACATAAGCTGAACAAACATAAGAGCTCAAAACAGATCTTTGACTCTACATGAGAGATAAGAATTGGATAAAGTGTCTCACTGATACAGTTAAACCTCACTGAAATACAAAATTGTATTTGAATAACCTGAACAAATATGGTTGATTAATGCCACTTTGTCAATTAAAATTTAAATAACACTATGATTTTAGAAAAAAAAATGGAAATTAATTAAATTATTTTCACTTTTTCCAACACAAGATAGATATTAGCAATAATTTCACTTTTTTTGTTTAAGCATACTGTATACAAAATAAGAAAGTTTTTAAAGAACACTGATAAATAATTGTGGGGAAAGTTTTTTTTGTTTTAACTCTGCCATTTTTGCAATTGAATATTCTAATACCATTTCGTCTGGATTACATTGATGCATTATTGACATTAGAGGCAACAATGCAGGCGAGTTGAAGGGAACCATTAAAGCAACTTGGGTCCATTAACACAACAGCAGAACAACAAGCTGTCTCCATGTCACTCCGCTTTAATTCAGTAATTCGTGCAAAATTAGCCTCCAACAAGTACTGAAAACACACACAGAAAAACTTTTTAATAGGCTAAAATTTCTGTATTAAAAACCATCCTTGGTTGGTCTTGTGTCTGAACACTATAACATTTTAATTTGTGACTATGGGTAATCAATCCATAAACAAACAAATTTCACCTTTCGTTCCAAGTTAACAAAGTAGGCTTAGTTAACTTTTCAATTATACTGTAAATTAGGGAAATGCACCTGCATGTAGGGAACCATTTATGAGGAAGTTAGAGTAAAAAAGTTCCTGAACTAAAAGCCAGGCAGGAGCAAATAGTTTGTAAGCAGAACTTCATAAAAAAGACAAATCCTCAGCAGATCTTCCTGCTGCAGGTCTGTTTATTTACAAAACTGGTTTACAACAAATACACAGGCAGAGGTAAGAAACATATTTTAGCTAATCTCAGCTTTTTTTTTAATAACAGCATAAATATCAGGAGTTCAATTTCTGCCACACTCCCACAAACACTAAATCCACACACAATGCAGTGATGCACTCACACGAATGCATGTTAAAAACATGTAAAAAGGATAGGAGAAGGAAGAGGAGGAGGATGAGGGAAAAAAAAGGATGAAGAGTGAGGTCCAGACTTGGGAATGGAGAATACCTTTGTCCCGTCCACCGGATTATGGATGACAGTTGTCTGAGGTTCCTGGAAGAAGAGGAGGGGAGGTAGAAGAAGATGGAGGAAACGTGAGAGAAAGAGCAGAATATGAAGTAAATGTAGATAGAAATGGCAAGTAAAGAAAAAAAAAAAGAGAGAAACAACAGAAGGAAACGCTGGTGGAGGAGATGGGGGGTAGAACCCTCCAATAAAGCGACAGAGTGGGTGGATGAGCTGAAAACTGTAATTTGGAGTCAGCTCTGCTCCCTGCAGACTAACGAACAAAAAACAGACACAGTCATCCAACCAAATAGCTTAAAATCACCACATCAAACTAGCTTTCAACTTCAAAGAATACGCTACACCAAACTACCCAAAGACTCTTGTGCAAGGAAAGCACAGATTTCCCCACAGCATGCATTATAAAAGTCAACCAACTGCGTCCTTTTTTAAACCTGAACTTATCTGACTGTTGTAAAACAGCAGGAACATATTTCTGGACCAGCCAGCTGTGCATAAGTTTGACCTGCATGTTCTCAATGACACAAACAAGCAATGAACCATGTGGATTGTCAGAAATCTAAAGGGAAGAATCAGCCAGCTCATTTATTATGCATGAAGTGCTCTGTGACATAGATCTCACAAGGGGTTGGCAAATCCTGCACAAAACCCCCAACAAACCCCAGGATAAGAAATGAGAAAAAAGGTCAAGCAGATCTAACACCCTCGATTCAACAGAGATGATAGACCAGAGAGAAGTCCAAACTACTCCCTTCTCATTTCTGCAGGCCCCGATTCCTCATGACTCAACCCCTTTAACAGGTTTTTTATTCCCCCCCTCCATTTTCTACAGCTGTTCTCACTCTTCGCTCGACATACAGTAAATCAGAACCCATCGGCGCCCTCCATAACCTCTACTGCACTCCTCTCTCTGCGGGAAGTGACACCTCTCTGATGACCAATCATTACTCCTCTCTTTCTCTCTCTGTGATGCTCTGGGTGTTGCCTAGGCAATCGTCTCCTAGGGAAACAAGCACTGATGGCAACTCGGATAATGATGGTGGCAACGATGAGTGAGAACAAAGTACCTGGGGTGTGATTGCTGATGCCATCGTATGATCCGATGGAGGGAGGGAAGTGATCTCACTTAGGTTCAATTAAACTGATTCAGTTTAAAAAACAAGACAGAACTGGTTTGAAAATATGTATTGCAAATTCCTCCACCAAATCCAACAGCTTCCAGGTCAGATGATTATAGAGGTTTGTGGAAGTGAAAGCAGTCTGCTCCTGATTAGAAAAAATGAAACGCTAACTAGTTTGAGTCCCTGGCAGAAAAAAAACAAACCTCTGCCCCTCCAAACGCTCTCAGTTCCTTTCAAGGATCAGAGAATCTGTCTGTTCTACAAACAGCTTCAGTGAACATTTAATTAATTTATTTTTTACAAGAGTCTTAAGCTCTTAAATGTAACTCTCCCCTTAAACTCTCTGTGCCTGAGCTTAGTGCATAAGTGGACTTCACAGCCGCAAATGAAAAACACACAGCCTGGTTTAGAAACACGCTCGTGTGGCTGCACGTGTTGCTTTTTACTCAGCACAGTAGAAGATATTATAGATTGTTATTACATGCTCAGCTGTGTTACATGTCACAGTTGGTGAGATCATGAGAGCAGCATCTGGAGCTATGTTTCCACCCATTTATAACTGTGGCCTGTGGGGGATAAGTGGGAATATAGTAACTGGCAAATGTATTTCACAAGTAAGTTGAGGGAATATACAGGACCTACTTTTAGAAAAGTGGAATTAAAAAAATTAAAACCCCAATTTCAATGTGGATTTATAACGCAAATAATGAATTTTCTGCAGCTTGGGAAGAAGACTGAAGAGCAAAATATATTTTCCAAAACTTTCTGTTCTCACATGGTGAAGAAACTGAACTAATGCTGAAATAATTGAAAAGATTATTAAAATAATAGTCATCTATTTTTCCTGGTCTTCAACACCAGCTTGAAAAAACAGAAGGCAGACGTTAGTACTTCACTGATTTGAGTTTTTGGAAAATCACTGCAGCTGAAATTATGTTTTTGGTATTTTCTGCCAATTTTATAATTGTCTTAGTAATTTTACCAAACTTAATTTTATTTCTTGCTTCATCATTTATCTACTTATGATGTTATTATGATTGTTGTGAAGGACTTTGGTCAACTAAAGTTGTTGTAAATGTGGCATATAAATAAACTTTGATTTGACTTGAACAAGTAATCGACTAATCGTTAACTGGAGCATATAGAGTCAAAACTATGCCATTTGCTGAAAGAATAACATATTAAGAGAAGTAATTAAAACAAAATATGTACATTTTGCATGTAAGATATAAGAAAATATGTGGAATAATTATAGTTTCACCTGGCTAAAATTCTTTGAAAAATCTCTTACTAGGCACCTTTGCTATCAATTAATAATTTTTTTTCATTGCAAAAATAATCACTGAATTGTATTGTTAGAAGTATTTTTTTAGTTGCAGATGAATCCTTTGCAACACATGATCAAGCGTTCACTAATTGCATTTTAGGCAATAAAATATTTATTTTGCTATTAATTTGTTTATTCCCCACTGGGAGTAAATCCTAATCTGATTTGTATCAGGTTAAAACTTTATAGAATGGCTGCTGATAATAAGCATTAGGACCAAAAACAAACACACAAACTTGAAGAAGCTTCTTGTTGCAGCTTCTATCTCAAGCCATCAGATTTGAAACATAAACAAAAAAGATTGATTGAGATGTTATTTGACCAAAGTTTGTGTACCTTTAGATAGTATTGCTACAGTAAACACACACTGGCAGTCCCTGCAGGCTGTCAGTTTCCAGTCATTTTTAGAAATCTTACACAGACGGGTAAAATGCCACAGCGGCACAAAACCAACCTGAGTGCAAGTCACACAGCATCCCCAGCTGCCACAGGGAAATGTCTCCTGACACTACCTGCTGATTTAAAACCTAACCAGCCGATGATTACCTTCAACTGATGGATGCACACAGAAGTAAACACAAACAGGGAGCAGTGGGGAGAAGACAGAGGGCTTTAAGGCACAAACACACACACAGACTGAGGTGAAGGGAGGTTGGGAGGTAAATACCAGAGCAGGTGAAGGGATGTTTCCTTTGGGACTGGTGACTATGCTGTTTTTGGTGCTGTTTGTCTGAGGCTGTGCAGGAAAGGAGAGGAAAAGGGAGGAGACACAACAAGAGTGTTAACAACAGCAAGAGGGCGTGTCCATGCAGGTGTGTGTGTGTGTGATTGCTCACTGCACCAGTGTGAAGTCGTTTTTTTGTGCAGAAGTCTTGGATCATCCTTCAATCATTCATTTTGCTCCCAAGGAGACAGACTTTCTACAGTCAATACTTGTTCAAGTTTTCTGAGGTTCCTTCCAAGCTGCTCCTTTTTCACTCCTTTTCAGATAAATATGTGATATGTTTTATATATAGAGAAGGAATTATTTGTTCTTTATTCTCAACTTTTTTAGGACATAAACCTATCATCAAACAGCATGTTTGCTCTTAGTGCTTTTTATTTTGATAAATGTTTAGACCATATGATTTTATCCATAAATAAAGATAATCTGTAAACTTTTGATACATTAAAATGCTGCTGAACTCAACCAGCAGAAATCTGCAAGACACTCCTCAAACAACCCCAGAACAAAACAGAAGTCAGTTGTGCTTTTGTAAATTCTTCAAAGAAGCAGCTCTTGCTTCACTTCTGCTTTTCAAACTGTACGGTTGCACATCTGTTTGCAGCCATTTTCACATGCAAGTGTAAATATTGAGTTATGGGGCATGGCCAGCAGTAGATTATTTAGATTTAAAGTGACAAGAGGCCCCCAAACATCAGACTAAAATCTAAATAAGAATAAGAATGATCTTGTGCCAAAAAAAAAGAAGAAGAAGAAGCATGAACATGTTCTGTATTATTCAAAGATCAATCCTGATCTGTTCAAGGAAGCATAATAAGTCACTTTTAGAGTTCTTGTTCATCGGAGCCTTTTATAAATAAACAACATGCTAGAATTTCTTTATTTAAAAATATCCAAAACACTACAACTATTGAAAAAATGCATAGACATGTTTATTTTATCACCAGTAAGGTGATTTTAAATTAGATATTGGCTGAAAACCTGTAGTACAATACATAATCAGTTCTCAGGTTCGTCATGTTATTGTTTGCATGACGCCATCCATCCGTCTCTACATGGTTTTTAAACCTTATACACTTTTGTCCCTTTTCTTTTTGCCCAAATTTCTATTTTTTTTTAAGCAAACAGCCCAACATTCTGGTTTTGTCAGAAACAACTTGATAAAAAATTAGTGGAAAAAGCAACAAAAGTAAAAATTTAAATATTGGAAGACCCTCAAAACACCTGGGAGAAGATCAAGATAATTTTTAGTAGATTACAAGACATTTTAGCTTTTTGAAAGCAAAACTAGTAGAAAAAAAAGAAATGCATATTTATTAGTGTTTCTGGTAAAAATGAGCAAAAAGTCCTAAAATAAGTTCATCTTTTATTCTGTGACATAATCTCACACTGAAATATTTGTGTCAATTAAACAACATGTATCATTCCTGTTTTGAAGAGTGAAGAGTCTGTGTTACACATTACTAAAAAAATGTCCTCAACACTACGATCAATTTTAAAAAGTGTAGCATTATCTGAAATATGCTCCAGTTATATTCACCCTTTAGGATTTGTTGGGGATGCCATCAATTGTAGAGCTGGTAATTTTGTTTAAAACAATATTCCTTTTTTTTTTCTTCATTTTTTATTTGGAAGAAATGAACTCCAAAGGTTGGATTTCTCAACATTTTTCAAGCTACTGCAACAACAGCAATAAAACTGCAGGGTTCTGCACATGCATGTTAGCAAATGTTTTTTTTCATATTTTTTTTTTTTCAATAGATGTGTAACGAAAATCTCCATATAAAGAGATGGAACATAATCATACGTGAATGACCTCACAAGCATAGCAGGATAAAAATAGGTGCATATCATATACAGTGTGGAGTCCAGAAAGTAGAAGACCACTGCAGGGGTAAACAGTGAACATTATCTTAAATGTTATTTCTACAAACTGGTCTGGTTAATGATAATGAGGGGGTGACAACATCTCACTGTCACCAGTGACGCCCCCTGTTAAGGGTTACACATAGCAACCATTCAACAATGCTTTTTGGCCTTGAACCTCCTTTTTTTTTCTCCCTAAAGCTTTGATGAAATGCTGTTTAGAAGGCCGCTCATCAAAGAGCAAACACTTTCTTTCTAGAACACACTGATCATAGAGGTTTGGCATCGAATCTACATTAATCCTGCTGGGAGAAAATATCAACTTGAAATTGCTAAGTGGGGCAGAATACTGGGAGTGGAAGTGAATCATCAAAGTGAGTCACTTTTAGAAAGTCAGCTCCCATTACATAAAATCTTAACCATGCAAATCTGTTCCGTCTCAGCAGTTCCTACTCATCGGTGCGAGGTCAAACGAGGTCAGTGTTTGCTTAATGCCAAGAATTGTGTGAAGTAGGAGTGAAAATTTTAAAAGGGAGGAGAAAGAAATCTTTCAGAAAGTGGGGAAAGTTTCGGCGAGCTCGAATCTGATCCAGTTAATAAATAACGTTGGAGGTTAAATAAAGATTTAATTTCACTTTCAAGTTTCAAGTTCTGTAATTTGCTATGCTGAGTCATAGGTGGTTTATAACACGGGCGTCCAAAGTGTGGCTCGGGGGCCATTTGTGGCCCTCGAAGTGATTTTGTGCAGCCACACTACAAAAAATGGCAGCTCAAAGTTGCAGGTTGATGTAGTTAAAAAAAATCTAACAATTAAATGTTGACTGCCTTTCTAAAAAGATACAGAGAAATAAAATATGACAAAGTACTTATTTAATAAAATTTCATAGTAAACATGACCACAAATATTCAGCAGCTTTTACTCAGACTTTGTTGCACCCTTTTAGAAAATGTTAGTAAACAAAATAAAAAGGGAAAAGTTTTGAAGAATGAGCGATCCATATCCTGTTTGCATTGCTGAGAATACACACATAAAAATTCAAAGATAATAAAAAACAATGCACATTTCAGATATCATTTGGGAATTTTTGTTTGCTTTGTTTTATTAAATAAGGCAAATATGCTGGATTTTATGTTTTAGAGCTACAATCATTTACATTTTTGGCCTTTGCTTACCTTCAACTTGACAATTTTGGCCACAAGGTAAAAAGTATGGACATCACTGGTTTATATTTATTATGTTATATTATTAAGAGAAGTGTGTGTGCGTGTGTGTGTGTTCATATGTTAATGTGATCTGCCGTAATATGACATTTAAACACCAGTGAACAGGAAAGGAGAGAGCAGGCCAGCACATAGAAGCAGAAAAAAACCCCATAAAAACACAAACAGCCATAAAAACAACAAACATTCCCATGCACTAGACTCAAATGCAAATATTCCCAAACAAATTTCTCCTTTCACACAAACATAGCATCAACCAAGCCCATCTTCATCGGATAAATGATTCCTCATCAACGCAACAATCTGTGAGGAAGACGATCAACTCCAGCAAAATCAGCGTTTCAATCGAACCATGTTGGTGGCTCAATATCTTCTTCGTGTCATTTGAAAAAAGCTCACAAAAGGCTAAATTAATTATGCAAGAGAAAATTTTGATCTGATCAGATGTATGCAATCATTTTGCATACATCTGATCAGCTGTATTGCATTGCTCCAGCTTCTGAATTCAAAGCACATTGTTTTTAGGTGAAGTCACAAATGGTAAACAATTTCTTCTTTTCAGAACATCCTTGAACAATTGTAATAATTTTTTTTCTCTTTTACCTAATTTTCAATGTAATAAACAAACGCACTTTTGAGAGTCAATAACTTTGATATTTAGAGTCACGTTTTAGGTTTTTAGGAGTTGAGCCCAAATCCAGTTATCAGTCTGTAAGGTATGAGTGCAAGTCACATGACTTAAACAAGATCCAAGTCCAAGTCTCAGATAGAGTTCCCATTTAATACAATCTGTTTACCTTCTGAGTTGCTCTAATCCTTATAATAAGAACAAGGATTGTCTTTAAACTTTTTCCTTCTGAAACTTTGTGCCTGATCTTGACTGGGTCAGTTGATAAAAAAGGATTTCAGAGAAGTGGCTCCTGTTTCAACTCAGAAGCAGCATGTAAAACATAAATTACCCTGAAATAAAACCTTTGTAATTTGGAAATGTACTGACACTGGCTATCAAACAGAATGAAAGTGAAGGAGAGATGAATAAAGCGAAAGAAAGTCAGTTGAACAGCATGATCAAAAAAAGAGTGACGGCATAAATGTGTAATCAGCGTGCTCACCATGTACTGGACAGTCGAGCTGGACTTGCGTTTCTGTCCTCAGGCAATTGATGAGATGGATTTATTGATGGATGTGGAGATGATCGGTAAAAAGAAGAGGTTGGGAGAAAATAAAACAAGCAATGATGACGACTGAAGATTAAAACACGACTTCTGTCCAAAAAATGAAGAGCAAAAATCATGAAAAGAAGATCGTCTTTAGAGAAGTCTGACTTGAAAGCTCTTGCAAAAGAAAGGTGGTACAAGCAAGAAAGGAATGACATCAGGGAAACGTTGCATGAGAAGGAAGTTTGCGAAACAGGGTGGTAAACGCACACACAAAAAAACGACCCTCTCTTCTAACTACAAGAAACAAGATGGCACCACAAAAACTGAACAAATGAATAGAAAATTATTTATAATCAATAGAAACTTAAGATTTCTAGGTTACTTCATAATAAATGTAGATACACAGCGAAGATACAAAATCTTACAGTTGAAATTAGACAAAACTTTCTGGTTCAGCAAGAGATAGGAGCTTGTTTTAAGCAAATAATTCAATTATTTCAATTATAGCATGACATTTTTCCCATGTTATAAAAGGAGCTAGTCCTTTACCTTTTAATCAATATTAAGAAATCGTTGGCCTAAAACAAGCTTATATTGCTTGCTAAAAAATTACTTGTATTAATTCAGCATAGTAAGATATTTGCACCAGAAACAGGACCAAAAATACTTGGTAAGATTTTGTATTTTCGCAGTGAAACTTTTAATTGAAGTTTCTGGCAGCAGAGGAGGCTAAAGGTGCTAAAGGGCAGCTAATGCCAAAGAGAGGGCACCTGCAAGCGCTGGACAGGTGTTTCAGCTGAGAAGCATCAGGTGCCATTATGCATTAATGAACCAGGAGGGAAAAAAAATAAACGGAAAGTGGAAAACGAATGAGAGGAGGCCCCCAAAACATGAGGACATGTGGAGGAAGGAAGGAGAATCGAGGCAAAGAGAGGAGAAAAAGGATGAAAAGCGGGGACATTAGCAAATGAAGAGGACGACTTTAGAAATGCTTCGGGGCGAGTGTGTGGGGAGCCTGTTGCTAGGCGATGAGAGCGCCGCTTTGGAAGTAAGAGTCTATTTCTGTCGTTTGAGTTTCCAGGGTCCAGACTGGCAGCTATTCCTGGAACTGGAGTCAGATTCCCTGCTGAACCGAATGAGCAGGAAGGGGGGGCGTTCACCCACACCAACACACACACTTAACGCCGACACCCATGCTTACGCACTCTCCATGTGCAGGCACGCTCACACCCACGTTTTCACTTCCTGGGTGTCTGTTTTATTAAAAGGCAAACTGGACATATTGACAAACGCACACCTGTGCAAACTCCAACATAACGCATAGCTGAACAGTATGTTCCAAGCTTCGGCGCCATGCATGCAGACGCGCTGATGGGAGCTGTGTGTGGGATGTGTTACTGCGGAGTGTCTCCGTGAGCGTGGGATGGCGAGAGATCTTCATTAAAGGATGAGCGGAAACGTGGGGTTAATGACCAGATGGGGTGAGGAGGAAAAGGAAGCAACGAAAGGGAGAGGAAGTGATGAAATGAGGAGGGCTAACAGATGGTTATATTCAATAATAAAGACGGAGATAATGGAAGGATTCAAACTAAAAAGGGGCAATCAGAAGGACGCACATGCAGAACAGATGTGCATCGAGATAAGAGCTGTTTTTAAATTAAAAAGTATCTAAAAATCCTGACATAAAACTCACAAGCGCTCGTTTGGATGCACACAAGCGAAAAACAAGCCCACAAATCCAACATCTATCACTAGAAAGGACAAGACAGTACATCTGTTCTTGACAAAAACGAAAATAAGCAAGACAAAAAGCGAAGAGGAAGAGAAGACAGACTCTAACAAGGACAAACAAAGAGGAGGAAAAAAGCCTGAAACGTCTGAGGGAGACAATAAAGTCTTACCTTAACATCTGCCTTTTTGTTGAGCAAGGTCTTGGCTGCTGCAGGGATGAATGCAAAAAACAACAACAAAACAGTTAAACATTCAGAATTTCTGAGTTAATTTTGCTTTGATTCATCTTTCAAAGACAACACTCGTGGCGTTTTTAAGATTTATTGTTCTCATTTGATCTTTGGAGTTGAGCTGCAAAATATTCTGAATGAGAAATGTTATCAAAGTGTGCAATTTCTGGTGGGAAATTATATTTCATGTGTCATGAAAGATAGATTTCTATTTCATAAGCTAGATGGACTTCTTCTGCTCACACTTGACCTAGATATTAGAGAGAGGCTACAATTTAGAGGAGAGACAATGGAAAATGCAGGTTAATCATAGAGCCACATTTTCCTAATATTATACAGCTCAACTTTCTAGTCAATCATTGTTTTTAATGAAGCAAAAATTAGCAGCTGTAACCTTAGTTAGATGTTGAAAAACTATTTTGGGGCACCGTCCAGTTAAGAAATCAACCTACCTCCAATTTCCATCACTATTTTAAGTTAGTGACTCATTTAAAAGTCCAACTCTTCTTGATGTTGTTTCCTTTCAAAACAGCATGGACTTCACATAAAATGTGCTTTTATTGGCCAAACTGAATACATCTGGGGTTTTGTTGAGTCTTTTTGTTCCATAACTCAAACGGAAACGGATGAGAAGTTAATGTAACTGGGATTTCAAGCATACTTTCCAGCTAGAGAGCTGCTCTATGGGTGCATAAGAAAAATAATAATAATGTTGTTGTCAGTGAAATAAAAAGTACCCCGACTCTAATATTCCCCTCGGGACGAGAAGAAAGCTGAAACAAAGATGGCGGCCACCACACACGGCGGCCATGTAAAGCCAACAATAAGCCCTGCCTGTGGAGGCCTTAAGGAGGATTAGTTTTCAGTCTGCTTTCTAATTAAGGGTAAAGAGGGAAGGGGTGAGACGGGAATAATACTTTAAACTCAGTTCTCTGATGAATATTAAAACGAACAATCCCTCGCAACAGCTAATGGAAACTATAAGCGGTCTGCGAGGTAGTTCTGCTCAAGAATAGATAGAAGGAAGTCTGACTGCTTTGAATTAACGTTTCCCCCAGAAGGGCTCAAACTCTAAGCCAGACACGTTGGTGGGGCGAGTCGAGCTAGAACACTGCAAAAACACTGAATCTTACCAAGTATTTCTGGTCTAGTTTCTATTGCAAATATCTTAGTGCACTGGAAATAAGCCAAAACTAACTTACAAATAACTTTCCGCCAAGATATCACATATTGTATTAAGTCAATAATTCCTTAATATTGGTTTAAAATATCCTGTTTAATATCTTAAACAGGATGAATTTTTGAATGCATGAATAAAAATGTTGGATCTGTCAGAAGGACCCATAGAAATGCCACTTTACTCACATTTGTGCAAATACGGTTTTGTCCACACATCTTTATGAAAACAAATCTCTGCCACATCATTTAACAAAATAAGCTAGAAACTCATGATTTTAATAATGGCTTTTGTAGAAAAGGGAGCTGATAGCTTTTTTTAAGTTTTGGTTTTTGCATAGCCAACCGTTTTTTTATTTATTGTAGGACGCAATGAGAATAATATCTTGTTACAAGTGGATATTTTATAATAAGTAGAACTGGTGCTTCTTTTTATCAATATTAAGGAATTATTTATGCAAAACAAGCTCTTATATCTTGCTGAAAAATTACTTGTAAGATAGTTTTGTCTTATTTCGAGTGTACTAAGATATTTGCCCTTGAAACGACCAAAAATACTTGGCAAGATTCAGTTTTTTTTTTTGTAGTGAAGATTAAAACAATCAAATATTTAAATAAAATTAAAGTTTGAATTATTTTAAATGTGACAGCATGTTATTGTGAAAGAGAAGTACATAGATAAACTTAACTGCACTATATCAGGCATACCATTATTGTAAAATATGTACATTATAACCTAAAGGAGAGCAATCTGTTCCTGTTGGTACATTTATGTGAATAAAACATGACCTGCTGGTTAAAGTGTCACTCTCTGGTCCTTCTTGCTTCCATGGATGAAATCTTTTCAAGTGGCTGAGTGCAGTTTCAAGTCTAATCAGATGCAATCACATCAGCGTCCCGCCAGTTACGTAAAACCACTATTTCTGGAAGTCTGGCATGTTTTCCCTTCTTTTCCTTCTCCCGTTTTTCAGCTCCCTCGTTCCTCTCGTTCTCTGAACATCTTGCTCCCTGATTTTTTTTTTTGTCTCTAAACTTGTTCCAAAAGCAGATACAGAGAAAAATTTGGATTTAATAAGCCCTTTTATGGAACTAGACTTTAAGTATATGTTTGAATATTTTAAAATCAAGAATTTATTTTTTTTAAAAAGAGAAAGCGAGAGAGAAAAAGAGAGAGAGAGAACAGAATATTTTCCATTTTTTCATGTCTGCCTCACTGATCATCTCGTGCTTGATGTAAATTTTCATATTCAGCAGTAAAGAAGGGGGGAGGAGGCAAAGGAAAATGATAAGTAAGAACAATATTATCCAAATAGAGGAGAAAGTGGCATGAATGCACACGGTTCCCAAACGCTGCCTGCTTCTGAAGGAGACGAAACAGGGTCAGAAAAGAGTCAAGTTCATGCTCCCCTAATCTCTGGTGGTTTGTTAAGAGGAGAGGACTTGAGAGACCAGAGAAACTGTAAAATGGGGGCGGGGGGTGAGTGAAAACAGTCTCACTGAGCATCCAGACGTTAGAGATGCACATTAAAGACAATTTTAGACACAGAGCAAAGTGAGGGAGCTCTGAGGAAACCTGAAAAATCAGAATATACGGGAGGTTATTTGATACCGGAGGAGTGGGAAAACGGGATGGAGGACGGGGTGGGTGCTCCTTACCTTGCCAAAAATTACACATGAAGCGAGAAGAGAGAGGAAGAACAGATTAAAAACAAAACGAACAAGTATCCGTCAAAAATAGCACGATGCATCACTGCAGGAACAGAGCAAGGATGGGCATGGATTCACATTAACAGGCTGGAACAAGCTGCACTCAGGTGCAAGACTGCCTGGAGTACCCTCTCATTAAAACAGCATTTAGTGAGCTGCTACATGGTGACTGCATGTGTGTGTATGATGCACAAAATAGAACAGGGCCTCCAGTAAGCTGGTGAGGCAGATCACTATAAATATTTGAGTGGAGCCTCATGGAAGCTGAGGGACATGGAGAGGACCGAGGGGTCCCGGTGGACCACCGAAACAAGGACACAGCCTTAGCTGACATCTCCTTAGCTGACAGCAAGGCTGTCATGTTGGAGAGTTATTGCAGTGTGTATAAGTGGTTTTCATCGACAGAGACCAGCTCAGACAGGAAAAAAAAATAAACGTTTTTTCAAGAACAAGCTGGGGTACAGATCCAAGTTTTACTGTACATCATTAGAAAGGTCAGAGTGATCTACAAAGATTAATAGTAAAAACCAAGAATATCTCAGAAGACTTAGCTATGATCACACACGCACCTTATGAAGAGTTTGTTGTGATTAAAAACTAGAAAACTTAGCTGGGAAAACAAAAACAACAATTGTAGCCCAGAAAACCACTTATTATATAAAATGCACATCTTGCACATTTGTCTCAGCTGTTTCTTAAAAGAGCTTGAACTAAAACCTCCTAAATTATTAAGTCACAACTGACGGACACAACGCCTTTACCTACCAACCCTAACAGAGCCCCAGCACATTTGGTCAGCTGGTTTTCCCGCTGCATGTGCTGTACAATGGCTGCTGGAAACGTGTTTTGTTTTTGTCTTACCATCCAAAAACCACTTGCTACATTCTTGTTAGTTGTGCAGGAGGCTCTATTGATGCTTTTCAAAGATGTACAGGTGTATAACTGTGCATATGTTTGCAGCCACTTTCACATGAGAGTATAATGTTGAGTTTGGGTGGGGTGGGGGAGGGGGCGTGGCCAGCAGCAGCTTATTTGAATTTAAAGAGACAAAGGCCCTAAAACAGCCCATTTTGAAAGCTCAAGACTGAAATCTTATTCTATAATAATGATTTTGTGCAAAAAATGTCATGTTTTATATAGTCCATAATCCTATCCTAACCTGTTCAAGGAAGCATAAAAGGTCATCTTTAAGATATCCAACTTCACAATTACCCACAACTTTGTGTTGTTTAATTAATGAAATCCCATCAAAGTCTATGTTTGAAATGTGACAAAATGTGGAAAAGATCAATGGGTATAAAAAACATCACAAAGCTCTGTGGTATTAACAATCAGCCGTGATATCAACGTGAACTAGGTCAGTATTATAGTCCTATGTTGGTCCAACTGAACCGGATAAAGAATCAACAGATCGTCTTTGGTTCAGACAATCTCAACAACAATCTTTGACAGACATATTACAAACAACTGCGACTTTGACAAGGTCAGAAATTTAGTCTTAAAGGAAATTGTTTTGGTCTTTCTTTGTGCTTATGAAGCATTAAAGTCCCAGGCTGTGTTCATACCATGCTTCATCTTACAGAGGTCTTTCTTCATCATATTTAGGCTAATCAAAGTAAAATAGGCTGTAATCACATTTCCACTGACTGAAAAGTTTCTCTGTAGGCATACTAATATAAAAAAGATGCTAAGAAGTAATATTAAAAGCTCCGTTGACACCATTAAAAGGTCAAAAGGAGGTCAATAAACCAACATTTTAAACGTTTTTTGATTATGTGAGCATGCCCAGTCTTGCATCATTTGCAGTGTTCACCATGCACCAAAAATCCCTTTTGTGCAGCAGCGCATGCACCAGTCCAGTGCCCCATGCAGCATTCACTGGCAGCTCTTGGGCAGTTCCATCCTTTAAAAGTTGCAGGGGGTGAACTTTCCAGTGTCATTGTCCGACAGAGAAAAGAGAAGAGAGGGAGAGAAGAGTGAAGAGAACAGCTGAGATGGGAGTGACATGGAAACCTGATGAAAATATGGAGACGAACCCGGTGGCATGAAGGACGAAGATGAAAATCAGAGAGGTAGAAATGTTTGATGATGGGATAAAAGAATGGATGTAAAACAAGGGGATGAGACACGAGATGATAGGAAGAGATTGAGAGGAAACACAGGGACAGAACATCAGTCTGACTGGAGCAAGGCCATGCTCTGTATGAAAGAAGAGGACGGATGAAATGGAGTGATGACAGAGCAGTGATCGGCACCGAAGCCACACCATCAGATCTCAGACAGGAAGTGACATGAGCGCTGACAGTCGTAGCTAGGCTTTCATCCGCTATATCTTATTTTAAAGAACTGATGCAAAATAATCACATTAAGCTTAAATAATAAGTTAAATATTAAACAAATTTAACATATCAAGAGAGATTAAATGTTTTGTAATGGCATCTAGTGGATAAATCTCTTAACTGTAAATATAAACTAGAGCTGCGGAATGTTTAAAAATAAAATCTCCAATTTTTTTCATACCAAATCTATTTTTTTCTTACTTTCTTTTCTAAAAGAAAAACTACAAATGACAGAAAATGCTTTTAAAAAGTGGCTTTTATTTCAATAATCCCTTCCATGAGTTATATGATAGAGTATTGGGGCTAGCCAACGAGAATGTTTGTCTAATAAAGAATATAGTCCTGTTATAATATTACCAGAATAAAGAACATTCTAAAATAAAGATTAAAAATCATTTTAATGAGTAAAAAGCTTTGATGGAATTAAGAGATTATATAACCACCTTTGTGTTTTTCTTCTTCAAAACACTTCAAAGTCCTGCTACTGATAATAAATTGATGCAGATATATTGAAAGATTAAAAGTTCCTCTATCTGTAAAAATTACACCAAACTATAACTTAACAAGATGCTCAACTTTATTTTGCTAATATTGAGACATTATTCTCATTTTATTTCGACTTTATTGTTGTAGAACTTTATTCTTGTATTACTACGACTGTATTCTTGTGATACATTAACTTTATTCTCATAATTTAAAAAACGCCATAGAGTTGGCCTGAACTAAATGTCCAAATCAAACAAGATGGCCGCCTGCTGACATCACTCTGAACTATAGAAACCACAGGAGTGCATTGCTGGAAAATTAAATCTTCAAAATCAAAAATCTAATTCATCAATAAAATCAATTTATTTCCCAGCCCTAACATAAACAGTTTTGTATATTTATAAAATATTCAAAGTGTTTAAAAGTATAAACTTAACTCAGAGTCCATATTTTTGTCTAAAAGTAAATTTAAACATTAAAAACAATGACTTGCATGAACAGAATCAGCTGAAAAACACAATTTAGGCTAAATAATTGGATGAAAACTAAGCTAGTCCTGCATCTGATGAATCGACGATAGATGTAGTTAGCAGTGTGGTCAGCCATCATGCTCTGAACTCCCATGCTCAGGGAGAAGAAAAGGAACAAAATGAAATGAGAGTTAGAGAAAGTTTTAGAATGAGGTCAAAGATTAAAAATAAAAAAATCAAATGAACAGAGAAGGAGCAGAGGGGGAGCGGGGTGGCATGCCCTGGGTGCGCCACCGTGCTACCTTGTTCCACCAGCCCTGCGGTGGTGCCGGCGGCTGCAGCCACAGCTGCCGCGGCCGCAGTCACAGAGGCTGGAGCGGTGGTCTGCCTGCTGCCGACTGTTAAAAATCCAAAAACCCAGTAACACGTGAAGAAAAAGAGTTAGCATTAAAGGAGAAGGGAGAAAGGGATCAAAGAGGTGATGAAGGAGGGAATGATGGGAACGATATTCAAGAGTGATGCGTGTGAGTCGGTGAGCAGGTTGGGGAGAGGGAGGGGTTGGAGAACAGGAAGGGCTCACTGGTGGGGATCCATTTACAGTTCCGGTGAGAATTTTACATCAAGTCATTACTGGCAGGAATGTCATTCATTTTAGTCTTTCAAAAATTTATCTCAATCATTCTTTTCCCAGGATGGAGTAGTTATAAGGCAAACTACTTTTCAAAAACAAGAGTGACCTAGTTTGAATTTACACATACATATACAGGCCTGTCACAATAACAAATTTTGCTGGACAATAAATTGTCCGAGAAGTTGTTGCGATAAACAATGATATTGTTGTTTTGAGAATATTTTCAAGTAGTACAAAGGTAATAGCATAATAATACAAGAACACATCCTCAAAGTTCAATAAACATTACATTCCACTGAACATTTAACACTGGAACTGGCAGACATATTAAATATCCAAAATATAAACAAAACAACAGAAATAACAAATAAAATTAATTCAGCTCTCATTTATAAAAGCATAGAATGTAAAAGTGTCACTTTCTTGTTTGGTTTGGTTCCTGGGTTGCATCAAAACATTAAAACCAATTTAAATACAAAAAATAAAAAATGTGGCTCTTCTTCAAAGTAATAGGGAAAATGGAGGCTCAAGAAAGATACAAGAGCTTGTTTTAAAATAATTCCTTAATTTTGATGAAAAAGTTCCATTGGCAGATTATTTCACTTGGGAACAATATTTTGTTATAAGTAAAGTTATCTGCTAATGGAAGTAGTACTTTTTCATCAATATTGAGAAATTATTGACTTTAAAAAAAAAAGTCATGTATCTTGCTGAAAAGTTCCTTGTTAGTTTTGTATTATTTCAAGTATATTAAAATATTTACACAAGAAACTAGACCAAATATACTTGGCAAGATTTTGTGGCTTTGCAGTGCAGCAATGTTTTTTCTCAAATTTATATATTTCAATGAACGGATGTGAAACTGTACAATTTTGACATTATGTGGATTAGATCCACAGTCAGACACTTCATATTTTAATGTGTTACTCTTGTGTATAATACAATCACTCCATCCTGGAAACAAAAAGACTAAAATAAATGATTAAAATCCTAAAACGCAGCTGGCATTCATGCTCATAATGAGCGAATGTTAACTTCTGACTGAGATTGTGTCACCAGAGACAATATTTGGAGGTTTGGGAGAGAAAAATGTCAGGGAGAGAGACACAAATATTTTGTCTGCTTGAAGCTTAACACTCTACTGCATGTTTTTTCAGTAAAAGCCTTAATGTTAGTATGATGATAATGGTAATGATGTCATTTTTAGCCAGTGTTAATATTTATGTGACAGTATTAGTGCTTGCTGACCTTAGAAACTGCCAGGATTATTTGACGCATGAATTTGGGCAGTATTTTATTTTACAGGTTCAAAAGAGGACAATTGAAAATGTTTTTTTTTTTTTACTTTTTATGGTAAAAAGTATTACATCAACATATGAAAAATAAATAGAACCGCCTCTGTTTGTCCAGCTGCACTTTTCGTGTAATGGATGACTCATCAAAGATGCTGGAAATACAGCAAAAAAAAAGCAAAAAGTACTCATTGCTTTGATTTACTGGGCAGCAACTCCCTTCCACTGATGGCTCAGATGCTTTTTTTTTTTTTTAAATAAAACTTTTAGAGTTCTTTCTGATTCTCTGACTCATCCACCTGATGGCCTCACACTTATAATGGAGTACCAGTACCTACAAAGATGAAAAAGAGTGAGAAAAGGCGCTTGAGTGAGGTGAAACAGCCGCGCTATACACCTGGGTCAGCGTGAGCGTGTGTGGCTGTGGGAGTCGGCTGAGTGCTTGCAAAGTGGATCCTCAGACAGTTTCCAACTGTGCAGCTTACAGAGTCAGAAAGCCCATTGTGAGTCATTTTTACTAAAGCAGCGTGTCAGCATAGGCACATAAACACACACAGAACACACACATTTCACACTGACACAAACCTTTAATGATTCATTCTAAATGAAGGTCAAATATTATCAGGAAAGTTCCAGGGCAATTCGCTCCAGGCAGGACTTTATTTTGAAAAGTTACGTTTTCTCCCAGTTTGAGATTCAGTATTACTTTGTAATTCTACAACTTTTTATTTCACTGACCACAAAAGAGTAGAAAACGCCCCACTAACAGGAACTGCTGAGTCACTTTTAATGCTTTTCATCAATAATTAAAGTTAAAAACTGATAAATCCTACAGAAAAATCAACTACTAAAGGTTTTAAAGACAGTGAGAGGCAAATATTGATTCTGTCTCAATTTATTACTCTGCAGGTTCAAAATCCTGTTTAGGATTTTTACAGGGATATACAGGCATACAAAGACAACAACAAAGACACTATGCATCTTCAGCTTTCGGATCAATTTCAGTGTTCCCTTTATTTTATTAGAAAAGTATAAAATTAAATCCAAAATACTTTGTCATCGTGCTTTGGACCAGAATTTCCAGCTAGCTTTAGAGATAAATTGACCATCTCTGTACTGATTTAAGAATCTTTTATTTCTGACCAGTAAGTTGAGCACAACACTCTTCGGTGTAGAAGTGGGAAGAAGGCTCAAAGATACTTATTTTTAAGTAATAGTGGATCATTTTCATATTTGCAGATCTGTTTCAGACTAATTCGAGTTTGTCAGTGGATGTTAATTTGTGCCCCTCTTGGCGACGTCTTGTCAAATCGGAACAAACTGCTGTTGATACCAGGAAGGCTCAAGTAGTTTTGCTTTAACATTTTGAGCTTTTAATCTCTATCCTGGATCTGTGAAACATAGTTGTTTTAAAAACAGCTGAATAAATCGAATAAACAGTTATGGTTAAAGAAAACACTGAAGTTGAGCTGCGATGAAATGATAATGTGATTTTGCCTTTTTATAACATGCTCTAAAAACTTCAAATTAACATTCTTAGGTTAAGGGAGAGATGTGATTTGTTGTTACCTGTGTCAAAAGGTGCATGCCATCATTTTAGCTTTCTTCCAAGATGATGGCATGCTCCAACCACAATGTAACAGACTTACAACTGAACAAACTTTTTAGTTGCACTGAAAGCTGGTAATTGACTTTTGTTACTTTAGAGGTATAGTTAAAGAAACTAAAAGCCCATAATGGTCTTACCTGAGAAATTTCGGGAAACCAGCATGGTTGTAAGAATCGCCCCCTAAGAGGAGTAAGAAAGCACAGAAAACATTTTAATCAGAATCATCTTTATATCAAACAACATCCATTGTGCAGTTCATTAATCAACCATTGTCCAGATCTTTTTACTTCTTGATTAAAATTGAAAACAAAGATGGATTTAAAAAAAAAGAACTCCTGAATCAAGTTAAGAAATTAAAAATCAAAGTATTGTTGTTTTCTGGATAATTGTGAAATCTACTTAAATTGCAATCAAATTCAGTTTGAGTTTGATGTGACTGATCAGCAATAAAATTGTTATTTCAAAGTGAAGATTCAACCAAACTGGAGAAATTGAAGGGAAAAAATAAAAAAAGTTCTTAGCTGGAGCTACCAGTACTTTTTAAATTCTTGATTTAACATTGGAACATCAGTGAGAGGCCAAAATGGTGATGCACAACTACATTTGATGTAAAAATAGTTCAATAAATAGCTTTATTGCATTTCCAGCAAGAGTCTTTTGGGTTTTATTAAACTTGTATCATGAAAAGAGGACAGCGTCTCAAATGTTAATGGCACATTGCAAAATTTAACCAGATGCAGTCCCATGCAATACCACAGTTTCTTCATCTGTCCTGATTTCAAACTTCAATTGTCACATTTACAGTAGTTTGAGACAAACAAATAGAAAGAATCGATAAATCCACTAGAATACAGGACGCTGGTGGCCCCATTTGATGTTCTAATATTAAAATAATTACATTTTTCTTTTTGTTAACTCCAATCATCCTATTGCCCGTTTATATTTTGAGCGTGAAAAGCCAGAGAGAATTGGTGGCAGCTGATGGCATGTTGGTTGAATGGTGCAACATTTGCCTGCAGCCACCTGCTCTTCTGTTTCCAGCTTCCTATGAGCTGGTATTTGAGCCGTGCCAAGAGAGGCCGAAAGCAGCGGGGTAACAGTGTCATGCTCCAACGGCTAAGCTGTTATATCCACACAAAAATTCAGCAATAAATCAGCATGAAAGGAAAAGTTTTGGATGCAACATAACTTTGCTCTTTTTGCCTCATTTTAACTACAAAGTCTATCTCAAGGTGGCCATAACCTTCTTTGAACAGGTTATTACAAGTTAGGTCATAACTTGCACATATTTTTTGCACAAAATTATTCTTAGATTGTGATATCTAGGAATAATAATAATAATCTCTTGTCACTTCAAATCTAAATAAGCTGCTGCTGGCCACAACCCCCAACTCAAAGTTTACACTCTCACATGAAAATGGCTGCAAACAGATGCACAAATGTACATCCATATATCTTTGAAAAACAGAAGTGGAGCCTCCTGCACAACCAAATCAATTGCAGCAAGTGGTTTCCGTATGGTAAGTCAACGACAAAACACTTGTCTTTTCCAGCAGCCATTGTAAAACCAGTTGACCAAACGTGCTGGAGCTCCACTTGGGTTGCTAGGCGATGTGCTGGGTAATTCTGGGGTTGCTAGGTAACGGCACAGCGAGAGCTTTTTAGAGGAGAGGAGTAAGATGTTGGAGACTGAAAGCAGGCAAGCAAACCTTGAGTTTCCTCCTGGCATTGAATTTCTTCAGGCACTCCACAGTCTCCTGTCTGTGCATCATAGATGCCACTGTGGATCGTTGCTGGGAAGAGAAAGAAAAGCAGAGGACATGATAAACAAAGAACACGAAAACATTCAGTGTTGTCATCTGTATGCTTGAATTTAGACAGGACCACTTACGCAGACCCATGGATGCTTAAGGGCCTCCTGAGCAGTGATCCTCTTGGCTGGGTTGATTGTAAGCATCTGGTTGATCAGGTTTTTCGCCTCTGGGGTGACTGTATCCCACTCTGGGGATGGAAACTAGAAAACACAACGATATATCCCTAAATTAGTTGACAATCCAACAACAAAAATGTTGGTTGTTGCTCATGTTTGAATAGAGTCAAACTTATCTGCACAGTTTTTAAAGGTATAACTTAGGACATTTGTGAAATACAAGAAAATGCAATATAGCAGCACAACGGATGGCCAAACGCATATAAATCTAACATGAAACTCAACTTAGAACTACTTAGCAGCTCATAGTGAAGAGTTTTTTTTACTGGTGTTATCTTAGCACCAGCTCTTATTGTGAGACAAAGAACTGATTTCACTGGGGTTGTATGAACCAAACCACAAAACAATGTTTCATTTTGATTTACGACCTAAAAAAAGCAGACATATAGACATACCTAGCTTCAACAATATTAAAAGTCAGATTAGTTTTGCAATAACACAAGTGCAGTCTCCAGGCCTTTGGCTGCTTGTTTTAATACCACCTGTCATGTAGCGAATGTAGCTCAGTGCACTGCATAGATTTACATTGACAGCTGATATTTTTAGCTCAATTTATAAATGTTATTTTAAACCTAGTTTATAAACACAGGTTTTATGACTTATTTATAAATCCAGATCTAAACTGTGGGTATAAACAAAGACTACAGATTACTTGATATTTTTACTTGTTAAATATTCCCAGCTAGTATTTATAAATCCAGATTTAAACCATTCCAGGTTACAAATCAATTAATAAAGTAAGTATTTACGATTTCAGATTAAAACTCTGGGCATTGCAGTTCAGGGTTAACAATCAGTCAGACATGATGTTACAAATGTAGAGTTAAAATAGAAATTATGTCTAAAACAACCACTGTAAATTAAATATATTATGTTTTTTAATACAGATGTTTGCTTCTATTGCAATGTGAATAAAAACACACTGCACAGTGATCTTCTACATAATTAGCTTACAACAGAGAAAGTTTTAAAGATTTTACTAAAAAGGCATTTTAAGTTGTTATGTTAATAATGTTCTCTGAAACATCTTATCTCAACCCTTTTATATAGCATTGTCATTGTCAGCTGTACTTTCGTCTTCTGATGTACCTGATCTAAAGTATAATAAATTGCATTTAGTGTTAATTTATTAACACTTACTACTAAGATTACTGTACAAAACCATATGTCCAACATCTCACTCCTCTCCTCTAAAAAGTCTTATTACATCAGAAGTCTTTAAAGATAAAGAACAAAGATTTTGTAAATATTTGCTAAAACAAGCAGCACGATTTCAGATTTGCATTTTACATAATATTTTTACATCTGATAAAACACCCTATATTAGAGTAACTTTAAATACATCAATTTCACATTTTTGGTCTCTATAAGATAAATATAGTGCAGAACATCCCTAAAATAGCCTTCCATGATTAAATGTTCAAAAGAAGATATCATTCTCTGTCTGCAGGAGTGAAGCTCTCTAAAGAGCCAGACTATATTTGATTGAATGTTTCAATTAATTCATGCACACTGCTCACTGTTCCCGCCCCTGTGCTTTTGCAAGGACCGTACTCATCTACCCAACGTGGCTGCTCAGGACACATTTTGAGAAGCTTGCTAGATTTTCATACTGCAATAAAGAAAATAAAAAAAAAAAATACAGGAAAAAAATAAATCAAAAGTGCAAAAGGTTGGGAAAATTTCAAACTTAAAGGCATTAATAAAATGCAGTGAAAAATTCTTCCCAGAACAAATTATCAATGCACTTATTGACAAATGTTGAGGACTACTTTTACCAACTTTATTAATGTTTTAGAAACACAGCACACATGATTTTTACATATAAGCCACAATGGCTCCCTTTGGTCGGATTGTTTATTAAAACTAAAAGGCCAGTCCAAGCAGAGCCTCCAGCAATTTGTTCAGAAACCTTCAGCCCATCAGGTCCTGTTGTGTTTAGGCATAAACACTAAGGTCTGTGTCCCATGAGGACAGAATCACTGCCAGAGAGTCAGTCAGTTTCTCTCTCTTTATTTGGCATGAAGTTCACTGCGATCCATGGCGAAACCTGCACTCTTGCACCCCGTGAAATATGAATGAGGCGACTCGGTTACGTAAGAGCAGCCAAAAGGGAACGGGGCCGCGGGAACAGCAGGGAGGGCATCGCGATGGAAGGAGGAGAAGGGAAAAGAGCGGAGACTCACATCATAAGCCCCAGCCTTGATCTGCTGGTACAGCTTGTGCTGGTCCTCATCCCAGAAAGGAGGGTAACCCACCAGCAGGATGTAGAGAATCACCCCTGAGTCACAAACACACACAAGAAAACATACACACCGACGAAACAAAAAAAAAAAAAAACACAACATCAACTCAACCTTCTGCTGTTTTGTGTGTGATCACTTAGGAAATACCATATGGATGTTGTGTTTATACGAGTGTGTTTCTCTACAACTCACCGCAGGCCCAGATGTCCACAGGTTTGCCATATGCCTCCTTCCTCAATACCTCAGGGGACAGGTATCCTGGTGTTCCTGCAAACCCTGCAGCAAAAAAAAACATCCACTATTGATTAGCAAGGCAACAGATTGTGCAGAGAAACCAACAAAACAGTATTTTAGCCTTGGACTGCTGGAAATTCTCAGTCATACAGTGTGACCTATTTGTCTAACAAATACCAACACCTTCAGTCAATTTCACTGCAAAAACGCAAAATCCTACTAAGTATTCTTGGTCTAGTTTCTAGTGCAAACCTCTTAGTACACTTAAAATAGGACAAAAGTAACTTACAAGTAACTTTTCAACAAGAAATATTAGCTTGTTTTAAGCAAATAATTTCTAAGTATTGATGAAAAAGTACTAGTTCGACTGGCAAGAAATGGTTGGCTACACAAAAACTAAAAACTAAAAACTAAAACCTAAACCCGTAACTTCCTTCTCTACAAAAGTCAATATTATAATCACAACTTTATACAGAACACAAATTTAGGAAGACAGAAAAAAATGCAACAAAAATTTTGTTATCCAAGCTGTAGTCTTTAATGTGTTTAGTTCATAAAATGTGTAAGTTGCCTCCATATGGGGAACAAAACACAATGACAGAGTAGTTAATTATGTCAGTTGGATAAAATGTAGCCCAGATTTACTGCTGTTGTTTCTGGGATACCTACCAAACCAGGCTTGCTGATCCCCCTGCACCTCGATGGCCAGGCCAAAGTCGGCAAGCTTCACTGCAGCGTTCTTACACTTGCTTGCGAGGAGCAGGTTCTCTGGCTGAAGAGAAGAAGAAGACGGCAAAAAGTTATCAAAGAACTTATAGGATAAGAAAAGGACAATCCTCCTGGAGTAAAAGCTAAAAGCAGACATGCAAAAAAGTTTGCAAATGGGTTCATGAAGGCTGCTTTCAGTCAAGACAAACATTTGCAAGGCACATGTTTTATGTTTTTATTCATGCAATGACAGATAACAGATTTATAGCAGAAGTTGGTCTACATTACAGCAGTTAAACCTGATAAGTCTGCAGCACTTTTATTTCCTGGCCTCATACAATGAGGCTCTATAGGCTTCATCTCTGTGGCCTAGATAATGCAGCTAGCCTCATTATTCTCTGTCAAAGGAGAGCTCTAATAATGGGCATCTATCCCCACTGGTCTCTGCTCTTTCTCACTTTCTTCTTCTAAGTCTCACTTAATCATTGCCTCTGTAAAGGTAAAAGGCAGCTCTGACATAAAGCCCTCCTGTGGGAAATATTAACACAAAATATGATCCGGGGCTATCATTTTTTCCAATAATCTTGATGCTGGATAATCACCAGGATTGCTAACATGATTACTTACATATTATTATCAGATTGGTTATCAAAGTTACCCTTTAATCTGCATAGGTAGACTCAATTATTTCAGTCGATACCTGGGGAGTTGGACGCCCACCCAAACACTTAACTTCAAAGTTAACATAGGAAAAAAAGACTTCTTGGTGTCAGTGAAGCTTTTATTTTATTTTATTTTTTACATCCTTTAGCTAATGCAGCTGTTTCCTAATATAGATCAGTGAAGAGTAACATGTGTCCAAACTTTTTGAAATGAAAGAATTAGGACATTATATTTAGGTTGGATTTCTGTCACCACTTCCCCTGCAATGCAGCAGCATCTGGCTGCATCCTTTCATTGTTTTCTGTCCTCAAATCAGACGACTCGCCTGTCCTCAAAACACATGTAGTTAGAGTCGTGCATCATAAGCCAAGAAGGAAAAAAAAAATTGGTAATGCTTCCATTTTGGGCCTACATCATGTCACAATATTCTCCTTGCACTTGGTTAGGTTCTCATTGTCTTTTGTAAACCAGGGAGCTTAGAAGGTGCCAGCGCAGTATAATCTTTGACAATGAATGTGGGTGAAATTCGTGAGGAAGCAGCGGCTTCCATCAAAAAGGTGAGCTCACATTCAAACACTAAGTAACAAACATCAGCGCTGCTTGACACAAGAGCACCGCCTTTTCTCCTGCTACTTTTTGGCAGACTAAGCGCAGAGAAGATTAGCAGCTGGTTTTGGATGAGGAGGGCAGAGAGGGACGGTTACCGACAGATGATGGGAAAGCTGCATTGGAGAGCAGGTCATGAGTGGGTGTTTGATTTGGAGAACTTCCCAGGCTCAGATTTTCGCACTTCCTTTTCTATTTATTTACCAGCTAAGGATCTGGTACCGAGGTGGGAGAATGGCAGGTATGTATGCATACGTTGGGAAGCTGCCTATTTTTAAGGAATTTGCAGAGCAGGAACCTGAAGTTCAACTACATCAGTCAACTTTGATTTAGTAGAATACAAAACATGTTTTAAGCAGCTGCATTTTAAAACTCTGAGTTTTAATGTCAAAATACAGTTTACTGTCAAAGTATTTACACTCTTTGAACATTTTAACACTCTTTCATGTTAAACCCACAAATTTAAATGTATTTCATTATATTTTATGTGACAGACCAACGATGCATAGTTTATACTGACAAATAAAAACTGGAACAACCTGGCTGACATCTGTATTAAGCTCCATTGTCCCAATACTTTGCAGAACTAACTTTTTAGCAATTTGAGCTGCAAGCATGTTGAGAGTTATATCTTAACCAACTGTGCAATTTTTTTCACTTTTAACTGCTTATGTCTGGACTTTGACTGGGCCACAGTATACTCTAGCTGTACCATACCATATGGTACAGCTAGAGCTCAAGGTTAAACTTTGCTCAGGGTTTGGTTTTTTTTGTTGTTTTTGCTTTGTTGTTTATTTTTTCAGAATGATTCTGTATTTGTATTCACCCCCATTGACTCCATCTGACCAAAACATTTCTCCCACACACTGTGGTTAGAGTCACAGATGACCCCACGTCTCTTTCTTCTTACCACTTTTCTAGGGAGCACTACATTGCTACGTTTGCAGTTCTGATGCTGGATTGATGGGGGGGGGGTTTATGTTTTGAACTTGACATATTGTCTCCACAGCTTTCTCCCTGATTGGTCTATTGTGTTTCTTGATGTTGTTTGTTCACTAATCTTCCCTAACAAACCTTCAAAGACAGCTGTGTTTATACGGACTGCAACTGTTTGCACTTGATTTTACTTAGTGGTATCAGAGCGAAGGGGGCTAAATACAAATCTGTCAAAAACCTTAAAAACCCTGTGTCACTTTTATTCCAGGTTGTGGTTGGTTCCATCACATAATACACCAAAGAAAATACACTAAGGGGGTTATCACACCCTTAGTGTATAACCCCCTTAGTTATACACTAAGGGTATAACTAACTAACACTTGCACCAATAGACTCGGTGCAAGTGGGGGCAAAAAGTGCATCATTTGTTAGATTTTCAGCTGGTGCGGTTTGCTTTCACACTGCACTGTGTCAAACAATCCAAACTAACTGAAAATCTGCTCCCCTCGTCGCCTGTGGTGGCGCTGCACCAAGAACCACAGAAGGAAACAACATGAAAACCTCAGAAGAAGACATGAGCACAACTTCCTTCTTCACAAAATATAAACAAAAATGGAAAGTAGTCAGATTTTAGCAGTTGTAGAATTTCTTTTTTGTCTTTGGTAAAAGACAAAGAGCCATTTCTCCCGCTAGCGCTAGACTTTCACGTTTGTTTTGGTTGTATTACCCAGAATGCCATGTGCTATAGTTCGCTTCCTGCTTATTGAAATAATCTCCGGTCCGTTTAGATTTCATTTATGTATTCGAACCATGCCAATGTTCACTTCCACTGAACCAACCATTGGTTTGTAGGCTTTTTTTTTTAAGTTCACTTCTGCATTCACACATTCCCAAACGAACCATACTTTCTAGGTAAATGAACTAGAGTTTGAATAAAGTGGACTAAACAAGGCTGATGTGAATGCACACAAAAAGTTTGTAGCTCAAGGGAGTTGGAAAAACTTTGCACTGCACATTACATCATCTTCTGTACAGTGTGTGCATTGAGATTGTTTTTGTTGGCACAAAGTCACAACTTGACTTTGTTGTCATGTCTATTGCTAATTCGAGGGATCATGTCAGTCGGGCTGTCCTCAGTCATCACACTATGACCTATTGCGAGAAACACTCTCTGGTGCGTGGCTGTGAAACAAGATAGGTGCGTAAGCTAAATAAAGCCTTTGCCCACAACAGTTCCGATAAACACAGCAGCCTTTGCTGGAATGCCAGGACTGACATTTGCATAAAGGTCTACTTGACAAAGTGCATCATGCAAAACAAGATGCAACATATAGACAGGAAGAACATACAGAAACACCAGCAGGTACAACACAAGCAGCAAAATGCAAAACTGGAAAACAGGTTGATTTCTATTTGTTTATCAACACAGATCATATTTGACATGTTTAGAGAAGTAGTAAAAGCATCTCAGCAAAAAATAAATAAAAAATCTCTTGAGAGCACTGAGGGCTGTGTGGACAATCTGACAAATTATTCCTGACAAAATCACCTCTAAATTTACAGACAGTTCTTCTTGCAACCAGTAAACATAAACTAATCGCAAGTTAATAATTACTATTTTACAAGAAAATTGTTTTCATGGGTGTAATGTCAATACAAACCACAGAATACCTGATAAAGGAATAGATATTACTTCTCGCTGTCAAGTAAAAGAACCTGAGATGAGGTACTCTCTCAGCTGATATTATGTGGAGCAGCTGTGACAGAAATCCTGCTACAAAAAGGTTACATAGCAGAAGCATTGGTCAGCCTGCATGACCTGCATTGCATGCTTGACACTGTTGCATGCTTGAACTCTACACACTAAAAGTTATGTTTATACAAGAAGGTAGCTGCAAGTTTAGTATAGCTGAATAAAGCTGGAGAAAACTCAGGGAACATTTTGCCCTGAATCTGCATGACTTTCTAATTTAAAAACCAGGTATTATGTTCAGTCTGAACTGTAATATGAGCAATGAGATGATCCACAGCCCTCTATAACTCTTCAGACTTTGCAAGCAACAACTACAACGTCTTACCAACAAAACAGAAATCCACAAACTACAGAAACAGCTCAACCACAAACCCCAAAGACACAAAAAATATAACTAATATATAACTTTATGTGGGCAGCAAAGCAATTCCCATCACTCACCTTTAGGTCCCGGTGCACCACGCCCATTTGATGGCAGTGAAGCACCGCCTCCAGGATCTGCTGGATGCAATGACTGCATGCAAACACCAAGGGAAGGGGGGGCGCATGTTAGTCTTAGCAGCGCTGCAAACCCGTGCACAGGCCATGGGGTGCAGAAAAGAAAGGGTAGGTGGGTGGTGGGGGAGATTTTAGGGGTAGAATAAGAGTTGAAAAGACTCTTCTGTCGCCAGAGTGCTACATTTGTACCATTCGCTGGCTTTGATGGACCCAAAACAAGCAAAATGATTAGAAAATGAAGCTAAATTTGTTGCTGCTGAGTTAGCCTTAAAGCCATAGCATAAAACCAACATATAAAGGATTCATTTTAGAGTGGACTTTTTTGGGTAAATTTTGTGGTAGAATGGTACAGCTGTGGATTTTCTGCAACAGAAGACTCCTTTATGTCAATCTAATATGCAAGAACCAGCTGATGTTGGTAATTACTTTCAGTTTGATATATTTTTCAACAACCCTCATCCAAAAAATATTAGAAATTTCATCTGACTCTAGGTGCCCTTCCACCATCCGTCTTTTACCCAGCAAGCCTCGGTGGAGATGAGATATGAGAACATGGCTGGCCACAGGGGGGCCAAGGAAAACATTGATGAAGAAGGTAAAGAAAGGGTTGAGCCATTACGCAATTAACATTTGAAAATTGTGTCTGTTTGAGAACGGGCTGATAAGACTGAAATAAATGTGATGTTGGCAAGTCATCAGAGACTAAAAACAGTGAGAAAGAAACTAGGAGGCAGTGGAAGTGTGAGACTAGCTAATATATATGCCGTGATGGAAGAGGTGGCTAAGATTAACGGGAAGACGACACTGAGAGGAAACAACAAGGTATAAAAGTATGAATATTATCAGATGATGTATGAGTTACAATCTGATAACTCATACTGTAGTATGAGTTATCAGTGACACACACTTATATAAAGTACAAGCATTTATATCTGGACTGGTGTGTGTCTGTGTTTGATAAAAGCTTCATCATGCATGAGTGCCTCCTGTGCACTGAACTTATTTTAAAGGATTTAGTTTGTGGGTTAAAATATCTGATTTAATGTCTATTCATAACAAAAAAACAGCATGTACATGTTATGTCTATAAAAGTTCGAGGATTAGTTTTAGTTTGCTCCTTCAGGATCTGACAAAATAGCAAAACAATGATAAGTTGCAAGCTGAAGGGAACAAACTAGTAACACAACAAGCATAAAAATGTTAAATTTTTAGGGGAAAAAAAACATTTCAACATAGTAGAAAACCCTTGGTTTCACTGGGTATACAGTCACAGTAAAATATAAAAGTGCAACTACTTTCTCGTTAAATTCTAGGACTTCACTATATCAAGAGCATTTGTGATAAATCATTTCTCTTCCTCTCATTTGCATTTCTGTGACCTTTAGAGTCAGGTGTTGGGATTTCCAACAGGCTGTGTGTACATTATTGGCATGCAAACCATTAATTTATTGCACTTTGCATATTACCACATGCAATTATTGGATTTCAAACGCTCCTTTGTGATATTATTATTGCCTAGACTGATCACACTATGGGCAATATTACTGATTTATTGTGCAGCTTTAATTTTACACATTTTGTGCCATCTTGGGTATACCTAGTTTTGCAAACAAGCTTTTGTTTTAACTTTTTAAATAAATTATCAAATGGTGCAATCTGTGGCTTGTGGTTTTGTACTACTGAGGTTAGATTAGAAATAATTTGAGATGTTTTTTAATTTAAAGGAAGAAGAGGTAGAGCATGCATGTTCTTTTCCTCATGAATGTCTGCAGTAAAATTTGATTCCAGAACAATAAATTATCTTACTAAACTACCAACTTTGCTGTGTTTTGGTATATTGGAGGCCACTAATTAATTCTGTACTTTACTGAAAACTTTTGTTTTCTTAATATAAAGACCTATCATGGGCAGAAAGTAAAAGTTTTTTTTTAAATTCTACTTAATAATCAAAATACTGTTGATTTGAAAAGAAATGTGCAAAAGGTGAAGAATCTAGTTATCTTTGAATTTAAAAACACAGCTACAAACTGAATATCAAATAAGAAAAAAAGTAATGGTGAGAGAGAGCTCTTATTTGGGAATTATTTCCACTTTTAAAGGACCATCAATTCTTTTATCATATTTTTTATCCATTTTTCCCCTTCCAGCTTAGCCACACATCAAACTAATATACTGAGGAAAGTGATTGCATGGAATCTCTTTGACATTTGTTGATATAACTTTCTTCCCAGTTTTTAAAACTATACTAAATTTGCTTTGATTGCAATTACAGGGTATTCATTTGAAAGGGAAATAACTTAATGGTGGCAGAGATTTGATGAAGAACAACCAGTACAGAAGAAAATCACTTCTGTGCAATTTTCAGGTGCACAAAACATGTAAATCAAATATCTATTTGTTTATGAAACATCTAAACTAGTTAATGTAACAAATTACATTAAAAGTCTATTTGGGGTGGGAGACACACAATCTGAAACACAAAGAGATGGTGGAGGAAAAAGAAGCATTGACCTTAGTGCAAAGTTCAGGGCTATAAATTAAGAGCACTGTCTCATCTCTAACAGTCTCCCAATGAATAAATACTGGGAAGGTAACATATACCAAGTGTGTCTGGGTACTGGGTGATCACAAGAAGAAATGTGATCACAATACAATCAGAACTTGTTTGTATTTTGTATGTGTTTTTGTAGAGAAGACGCCATTGCAATAATAATCTGCTCTCGTTCTTCACTGAGGTTCAGGATAAAACAGATCAAACTGAGAAAAGTACAACAAAACAGGCATTTTGCTTTGACTTTACATATTACCAAGTTTGAGTAATCATTCTTAATGTCTTCATATGCTTACAGCAAAAAATTGAATAAAAATGCATGTTTTTGTACATCTTTGACAAACAGGTGAGCAAAGCTGGTTTTTTTTGTTGTTTTTTTTTGCACTCACCGTCTCAGAATGCCACTAATGGACATGCTTGAAACTTAGTCCTGATTATTACTGTAGCCATTTTTGTCATACATTCTGCTAATGATCACACCCATTAGTGAGTGAACTGTTGTTCTTCTCTTTGTGGCTCCATTAACGCCTCCAAGCTGACATGCTCATGCACCAACATACAGTAAGCAAGAACATTATTTTAAAAATCCACTGATTACCCTATCTAGAAATTTCTGCATTATACAAACACAGAGCACCTATACTTTATTTAAGTATGGCACTTAAACAAATTAACATTTACTGTTGTCTAGATACTTATTTCCAATATGCATAATGAGATAATAATTAGGGCTGCACAATAAATCAATACCAATACATATCGCAGTAGACACATGACCAACATCAATACATAATACGTCTGATAGAATATTCAATAATTTCACCGAACTCCCATCCAGAACCGCACAGGTTGTCCAGAACTCTTTGGTTACCAAGCAACAACGTGTGGTTACCAAGCAACAACTTCTTGAGCAACTTGCGCAGCATAAGCTCAAGGTTTCACCTCATAACTCCTTAAAAATTAACAATGGCATGGAGTGAAAATTGCAGATAAAACAGGCAAGGTCACACCACCAGTTTGGTAATATTTCAGATATATAAACGAATCAAAAGTTATCAATATTGACCGACATAAAATGGTTTTATCGTGATACGTTTTTCAGCAATATCGTCCAGCTCAAGATATAATTAGAGCTGCACAAATGCGATATTAATATCTTTATCGGTCTTTATATTAAAAAAAGTTATACATCGAGTATAAAAGCAGATCTATTTAGTTTAATTCTATGATTTATTACTTAATTTACATTATATTTATAATTTCTAATTGCATGTCTGAACCATTTGAAAGAAGATTTCTTGCAGTTTATTTTTACTGTTTGGCCAAAGTAGTCAAAGTATTATTAAGTTTAAGTTTCTAGTTATTTATTTTACATTGACTGATATACAAATTAAAGTTAGGTTTTACATGTTTCACCAAGCTTATGAACCTATTGGTGTATTTAAATGTGCTGTACTGGTGCAGAGTTATCAAATAAATTTCGGAATTTAGTACCTTTATGTTTGTGTTTAAAAAAAGTCAATTCAGCTCTATTTTTCTGTATCGGATTGGTATCAACCGATACTAAACCCCAGATGTCTGTATTGGTGTCGGAAGTGAAAAAAGTGGATGGGTGCATCCCTAGATGCAATGCATGCTGAACATTATCAAGGATGTGACGGTGTGTGAGCATGCTCCTTCATTTTATAATGAGTGTACTTCCAGCCAGTGCAACAGGAGCTTTGGCTTTGTGGCCGATTGTGGGATGGTTGTGAGGAGAGCAACTGGGAGGGCAGATGAAACTGGAAAAAGTGGGGGAGGTGGGCCAGATTCTTCCAATTAGAAAAATAAAGCAAATATATAACTCAAATTCATTAACATTAAGCAAAAAGAAAACATCCATCACAACAAGACACGAGCCAGACAGGCGGACGTCAGACTAGAGACGAAGAGGTATAGACAAACAGGCGAAGAGGAGGAAGGAGGAAAAGAGGGGAGAAGGGAAAGGAAGCAAGCAAAGTTTGGGGAGGGGGAGGATTGAGGGGTGGGATGCAGATGCTCCTCTACACATACTAACCTTCAGGTCCCTGTGCACTATGTCATGTTGGTGAATGTGATGGACACTTTCTAGAATCTGATGGATACAGTGACTGTGAAGACAAAACAGAGAGAGGAGGGACAGCGGGGAGAGGAGGACAGATGAGCCACAGGGATGCACAGAGAGGTATGGAAAAGGACGAGGATGCCAGATGAGCAGAGTGACAGATGGGGCCAAAAGGCCCACATTACAGGGGAGAAAAAGGGCAGGTAAGATTAGAGGAGTGACAGTGGATGTCAGAGGAAATCATGAGACAGGCGGAGGAAAAGAAAAGGATGTGAAGCAGACAGAGAGGAATGAAAATGGTAGGCAAGTAGGTGTAGGTGGAGGAGACAAAAATGTTTCGTTTTGCTTTTTTTTTTTTTTTTTTTTAACATGATGAGACAAGAACAGCCACAGTAGAGCAACCCGCCAGACAGAAATCACAATAACGCTGCCACGGGAAAAGTGCAGAACAGAGATGACAGCTTGTGAGAGAAAAAATAATCACCTTTTCGCATTGAACAGAAAGAGATACTAAATAAAAGAAATGGAACGGACAGTGAATCACAGAGGACAGGCGGTTATTTTTCTATCGCTGAACGGAAAAACAGCACTGTGTACTTGTGCAAGGCAAAGACAAACATGAAACTTCTTCACAACGATGATTTCATTTTGAAATATTTTGTGTATGCAGCAGAATTATTGTGATGATGATGTACAGAATATGTGATTAATGGCAGGCGCAGGGAGACGGGCCGCCTGTAGGATCCACACCCACACCGACTCTGTGAGTGGGAGGACTGAGAGAGAGAATCAGAGAGATAGATGCATATGCATCGTTTGCGAAACCACACACAAAAACACAAATATTACATGTGGCAACAATACATGCCTAAGACTTTCTTCTCACTGAGAAAATTATTAATATCCAGGTATGAAATTGTAGAAACTTTTACTTTAATTTGTGAATAAGTTGGACGTAAGAGTAATAAATTAGATATCTGAGTTAAATCTTCTGTTTCTAATAGAAATCATTGTCTAGTTTACTAAAAAAAAACAAAAAAAAACTCCAAAGCCTTAAAACACATTTTATGTAGCAATCTAGAGCCTGAAGGGCAAGTTTAGGTAAAAATCTGATCCAAGGACACTGCTTTGATGAATACCGTTCTCATCGATTCAAAAAGTGTGCCGTGAATTCACATTTTTTTATTCTTTTTCGACTAACCCCAAAATGTTTGTTTTTTAGTCGTTTTGTCACTGGAGCTTTTACAGTCAACACAAAATCGACTGGTGCTGAATATGTACTGGCTGAATTTTGAAATGCAATCATTTTAATGCATTTTATTTTAGACTTAATTTAGCTGGTTATAAATTTAACCAAATGCTGTCAGTACAAACTCCAAAATGCTTAATTTATTAACTGATTTTTAGAGTCTATCAGTAGCTTCAAAATTCAGGACATAAGAAGATTAATGATAAATTTTTGGTAGCGTTTAACTTAAAATAGGCGAAAATCAAAAGACAACCTCACCTTGTTCAGATTTGTGGTCTTTGTTTGTTGGATTTTTGTCTTTGATTAAAACAAAAAGCGATTGGAAACCTTACTGAATAAAGCAATGCAAAGGTGTGAGGTACAAGTTGACAGCATCCCACTGAGCATGGCATTTAGAAACTGAAGAACGCCTCCATGTTTTTCTTCTGTTTACCTGTTGGTGCAACCCTCTAATGTCTTACTGTCGAAAAACATTACGTTCTTTTAAAGAACCTCCCTGTCTGTCAAGACTGGTCGAAAGTGCATCCAGACCCACGCTGGCTAAAAAAAGTAACATCAGTTCTCTGCAGGAAGGCAAACTGATAAATGTTTGAAAAATAAACATAAAGCCAAATGTGCAGGGCGTAAAAATACTTCACATTTGACAAAATGTAATGTTTACTGCTTGTTTTACAGTTGGTGATAATATTTTCATGACATTTTTAGATATTTTAGACATACAAATCAATTGTACTGTGATCTGATGCAAAGTTGGGAGCTTTTATAAGTAGTGAAATATTTCCATCCAATTGTGATGCGAATTTTTAAAATGTTGCAAAAAAGACAATGCAAATTAGGTGCGTTTCCATTTACTGGGTGGAAGCGAGTCAACCAGGCCATGCTAAGCTTAATTTTGTCAGATGTTGACACTATGCATGGCTGTAAAAAATAAGAATAAAAAAAAAAGATATGTCTCACGCAGAGATTGCACTAGACTTTTTTGTTTCCTGTAATTTTGACCGAAAACAAAAACGATAATCTATTTTTCTCCTGTCATTTCTTAAAATTATCATAATGACATATTCAAGTCCATTTCAATGTTATTCGGCTTAATTAATGTTCAACAAGCTGAACAGAGAATCCACAATCACACATCAAACAGATGAATACATTATGTATTATGAACATGAGCAAGGATTGTTCAACCACTTGCGCGTAATCAAATTTCTCAGGGTTTTGATATCGATCTGGAGGCTGAATCCACACTGCAGCTGAACTGAGACTGGAATTACAAGCAGGAGCTAAAGTTTTGAAATCAGGGAACATCTCTCAAACTGAAGCGATCAGAAATCTGCAGGATTCTCTGAGTGAGCGAGGATTGTGCTTATTCTGCATCAGATTTGTTCATAACTCCTCAACGCGCTATGGGCCACTAAGGTGCAGCAACTACATGTTGAAGTTCTGCTTTCTGGACCTTTACATCCAAAAAGTCTTTTTTTTTGAGCAGCTTGGTTTTGTAATTGGGCATAATCATTTCAAAATTTCCTATTTTACCACATGTTCTGCTATAAACGCTTCAGAACAGAACTGGGGAACAGTCCAAGGTGCGCTGTCTGTTGTTCAGTTTTTGTATACCCCATTTCTGGGGTAAAACTATTTTAAAAATAAACTAATACTGGTGTGTATTAGATTTACTGTTCAGCCTGTATAACCCCTGGTTAGGAAAGATTGCTTGTTTCGTACTTTGGTGTAATTTACTCACAAATTTAGTCATTGTGGCCTTGATCTGATCAAGCGTTCCTAAAAATGAACTCTGATAGATTCTGACTGGGGGCAACAAGGTGTGATTCTGCACAGTTTGTGGTCTGAGTGAGAGTGAGACTAATTATCATGGCTAATTAAAGTCCCACTTCTTGCTAGTCTCCAAGGGAGCCAGGGTGACGGTGTGTGTATGTGTGAGTGTGTGTTTGATACTGGCCTGAATGAGTGACATTCAGATGAAGGAGGAAAAGATATTCAGGAAGGAAAATGATCACCGTTCAGATATTGGTTTGGGTTTGGATGGCTTAAAACTGGGGCTGGGTTATGAATCCATTTTATCAGTAATTCAAATTGTTGGTTTTGGAAGATTTAATTTATGGAAAATTTTGTCTTTTTTCCACAAATGAACTCCTTGGGTTTCCATAGTTCAGAGTGATGTCAGCATGCCCAAGGCTGCCATCTTGTTTGACGAGTATTTATCTATTTGGATTTTGAATTAAGGTTTGACAGAATATTAGGGCCAGGCTAAGATTCTTTTTAAAAATGGAAATAAACTCATCATGTTGCAAGACTACAGCCATACTAATACAATAATAAAGTTGCATGACAATAAACTCAAAGTAATACAACAATAGAATCTTACCAGAATAAAGTCATAATAGTTGGGGAATGAAGTAACAAATTTATGAGAACTCCAACACAAAGAATAAAAACAAATTAATTCTTCAAGCTCTTTTCCTTGTTAGAACAACTTTCTTCTCAAATGATTGCGTCTTTATTCTGCTAATATTATTTCTAGATTATTTTAGTTAAACAAAAAGTTCCTAATACTTTGTTGTAAAACTCATTGACGGAATGGTTAAAATAAAAGCAACTTTCTGATCATATTTACTGCAGTTTGTAATTTCTTTTTTTTAGAAAAGAAAGCAAAAAAAAAAAAAAAACAATAAAAATAGGAAATCGGATGTGGCATGACATATTCCTACCTTTAATAAAAATCCACAATAATCTCTTCGACAGGTGGGACAGGTATGCTAACATTCAAACATAAGCTATGATGAACAGGAGTTGGATCTACCTTGACTCAAATACAGCATATTTTGCATGAATCTTGACAAGACATTTGTTATTTGCTTTTGAGTGCACCATTAATGCTCTGTTATGTTTTCACCTGAGAGTATATTTGCCTTTTCTTATGTTCATCCCTGATGGAAATTCTGTGGGCAACACTACGAGGAAATGTAAATCCTGATTTATTTATAGGATCTGCACTCAAGTCTAGCCAGTCTTTGACAAGTGATGGCCTCCACATTTTAGTCGACGTTGAAGGGCCACATCAGATTAAATGTTTCAAAGGCCAGACATTTATTTAAGGTTTTCAGAAGCTGTAGAAGATTTTAAATAATCTTGACATTTGACATTTCAGGCTTAATTGTGTTGTATTATTTTCTACAATATAAAATGGGTTTCCTTTCAATAAAGGGAACAAATTACTGAACACTGCTGGATATGACCTTTCTGCTGTGAGTGATTTATGGGCTTCTCGGCCACCTGTTGGCGCTCCTGGAAACACACCAGCAGTTCCCGTCCAATAAAACTATACTCATCTGCTGAACAATAAAATTTGAAGCTACAATAATGAGATTAAATCGATCCTGGGCGCTAATCAGCGAGTCAGTCGGGAAACAAAACAGGTCATATCTGCCCTGATTTAATTGTTGATGCTTGTTGTGCTAACAGCTAAAAGTCAAGCAGGGCTGGCTTTCCTTTAGTTCTGTTTAAACTTCTACGGATATCAGGCTGTAAATTAAAGTAACTTCGCAACTTACATTATACAAACCTGTTCTACAGGATATTACAATAAGTGTTGTACAGAAATGCTCTCCTTTTGTGTTGCAGCTTTTGTGTCTTTGCAACAATATGGCTGATTCAAATAATCTTAAAGAATCCTAAGACTGAAGTAGCTCCTTCTGATGTCATTTTAGGAAAAAATAAATAAATTATTTACCTCGGTAAGATAAATGTTTGGGTAAGATAAATGTTTAGGACTTAAGAGAGCCTCTAATGTGACAAAGTGTATGGAGTAGTGAGGATGATTTTTAGTGAGCCTTAGAGCAAAGGTGTCCAAACTTTTAACCTCATAGACCAAAACTGTCGAGTTGAAAGCAACCGATGGCCACAAAAGAGAGGTTTTTATTAATAATAATAATAATAATAATAATAATAGAAAAATAAAGTTAAATGCTATAGTTTTATCTGCACAACTAATATAACATAATAGTTTAATAAACAAGTCTGATTTCCATAGAAAGGCAAGCTGTAAATAACAAAACAAAACAAAAAAACAAACAAGATCTTAAATGTTGATGGTTTTTCTATGTTCTTTGAAGTTTTTGTGTTTATTCTTAGCAACAAGAACAGAATACGAGTCGCCCATTCTTAAAAACTTTTCCTTTTTTTATTGGAGTTTACTAAGATTTTCTGAAAGGGTGCAACAAAATCTGCTCTTGAATAAACATTGCTGAATATTTGTGATACTGGTTAATATAAAAGTTAACTTAATGAGTACTTTGTGTTGTAAATTCCTTATTTATAAGACTTTCCTGTATATTTTTTGAAAGTCAGTGAAGACCTTTTTAACTGTATCAACCTCCAACTTAGAGCTGCCACAAAATCTCATCGAGGGCCACAAATAGCCCCCGAGCCACACTTTGGACACCCCTGCCGTAGAGTGTCTGAAGCAGTGAAAAGACTGACAGAAATTAGATATTCTCTGTAAAATGTTTGTTGTTTGTAGATTAAAAACTAGTTGATACAAGCAGGCAGTCACTGAATAACTGACAACTGAGGGTCCACATTAATATAATGATTAATATCAAATAGCCGAGGTAGTAAAGTGACCAGCACGGCAAAAAGCTGTGACAAATCACAATAATGAGGAGGATGTAAATAAGATGTGATTAAACATGTTGATGCTGAGCGGCAATTAATTCAATTTTAGCTTCATCATCATGACACTTTTCTTAATTGAGTCTAGATTCAATGATTGGTAAATTTATATCAACTGTTTACTGGGGACAGCTGTCCTTTCTCGTGTATCAACCAAAGACTTTCTCATTGCATTTCAGAAAGACCTGAGAAGTAAAAGTTACCAGGACATGTTCTATTTAAGACAGTGTAATTTGTTGGATGGGATTAGGTTTTTTTTTCCTTTTTTAGCAACATTTGGTCTACAATCCTTACCAGTTAAATAAGATGTAGAGGAAGAAGAGGAACCAATCACACACTGCAAAAAAACTGAATCTTACCAAGTATTTTTGTTCTAGTTTTAAGTGCAAATATTTTTATACATTTGGATTAAGACAAAACTAACTTTCAAGTAAGTTTTGAGCAAAATATAGGAGCTTGTGTTAAGCCAATAATTCTTTTATAGGGATGAAAAAGGATGAGATCCACTGGCAGATCATTTCACTTAAAACATCCCTGTGACTTGTTTTAAACATGCCAAACCCATAGGGGGCAGTGCAGCGCAAAGCTAAAACGTGTCAGCCAATCAAGTTGCTTCAAAACAACCACAACTTCCTGTTGGGAATTAAACATGCCAGGAGAGCCATTTACATGTTGAACTACTTTTAAATAGCGTAGTAGAGTATAAAGTTCATTAAACACGAGAAAATATCGATTAGGAATTGAGTCAAAGCAAGTACGTGGATATATTAACGCATTATCTGTCGCAGTCTATAATGCACATTTCAACCTCAATTTTTCAATGCACACACACAAATACAAATACTGAGTTTTCTTAAATGTCCATTTTGCTTGGAGGTTTTTTTAAATAAATAACTTTTTGTGAGGATGAAAGGCCATAATGCATAAAATCTATTTTTTACAGATATCCTGCTATGTGTGGACTACTGGCCTTAAACTGCATGTGCAACAGACACTCACAAGTCTGCAAAGAAACACCTGTCATCAAAAGCACCAGTACTTTAGGACTGTTGACAGGTAAGTCTTTTTACACCAGGTCAAAACCAGAAATCCTGCTCTTTAGATCAGGAATATTACCAGTTCTTACAGAGAATAATTACAAGCTACAAACGAAGCAGCTTGAAAGTGGAAACTGGAGCTGAAATCGACCATTTACTGTCACATACTGTAGTGATTTTAGCTTAAAAAGACAGGCAACTCTGCTTGGCTTTTAATGTTAGTGAATGGACTAACACCCACACTCACAACTGTCAGTTTCAAGTATCTCTCTCACTCTTCTCTCAGCCTATTGTCTGTCCACCCCCCCACTACTCCGTTTCCTCTTCCGTCGATTGTTAAAGTGAAATGTGTGTGGCGATGAGTCAGCAGGGGGCGGTGGGAGTTAGATATAAAACAGCGCAGTCGGTGGTAAAAGGGAGAAAAAGAATAAAACCAAATAAAAAAGAAACTGAAACTGTCACCGTAGTTCAAACTTTAGATTTGCTGACATTGTTTTTGTCTTTTTCACTGTCTGAGCAGAAGCAAAGCAGAAGAACGATGAACAGCACAAGGTGCATCCTGAGCAAACTGCACCTGCAAATCTCACCAAGTCTTTAAAAGAAAGTCTTGAAGTTTGACCAATAATAATCTGCTTATTATAGTTTAAAAACATCAGCAGAAAACTAATTAAGACATACATTTATGGTGGTTCCAATTATTTTTAGTAAATAAACGGTGAAAATGCTGATGTTCACAGCTTTCAAAGCATCTAATTACTGTTTTAGCAAGAACCCTGAAATGGCCTCTGGATGGAAATCACAAATATGTCATTTTTAATAGCCTATAAATTAGAAGTGCAATTTGCTATATAACAAAGTCCATATTTATCTCCAACAGACTAACTTAGTGTTGAACCTGTAAAACCAGACATTTTTTTATGCTGAAAAGTGATTGGTCAAACCTAAGTTGGGTCTTAAAGGTGTGTGATGTGTTGGTGTGAGAGGTGAGGGCAAGTAGTGCAATGGAGAAAGCAAAGGAAAAGGGAAGAATGGTGAAAAGAAAAGAGCAAAGAGAAAAGATGGCTGACAGCAAAATTACAGCGACTGGCAAAAGTATTCGTCCCCAGTGAAAATTTTTCTCTATTTATTGCATTAAAACTACAAACTTTAATGTATTTTATTAAGATTTTATGTAGTAAGTCTTCAGCAGGGACAGATGTGATGATTTGATCTGATAGGAAGAAAACTCTTTCTAGATCAGCAAAGCTTGTAGAGATGTAACTTTTTGCAGAAAATTGTGCTTCTACAAAGTATCAACATAGGATAGCTGAGTACGAGTAGACGCCACACTGATTCCATTTGTTAAACCTTTTGAAAACCGAGTATTCGTTTCCCTACACTTCAAATTATGCACTACTTTGTTCCAATAAAATACACTGAAGTTTTTGGTTGAAATTTGCCAAAATGTGGTCATGGAGTGCAGATACTTTTGCAAGGAACTGCAGGAGTTAGAATAAGAAAGAAAAAAAGGAAAACAGCCTTTTGAAAAGACAAAAAATAAGCAAGAAAAAATAAGAATTGTAAGAAAAGAAAGATTGAAAAATAACACGTCTACATGATTTATGAAGGGGTGAGACAAAACAACAAGGAGCAGAAACTAAAGGACAAGGAGAGGAAATTGAGAGGAATAAAGAAGTACATAGAAAACTACAGACAAGACGACAACAGACTGGGAACGTTTTGAAGAAGAGGACGCAGAGGGACGAAGGCCGCGCCCCTACCTGGCGTCCGCCTCGCTGTAGTACTCTCTGGCTACGATGTCCTCAAACAGTTCACCTCCGGTCACCCTGCATCAACAAAAACACATTTATTCAACGTTAAGACGTTCCAATGTTGTTGTTTTTTTGTTTTCTTTTTACAACATTCCAGGAAAGAGCAACAGAAATACGAAACACAAAGAAATCCAAAAACAAGGATTTCATCACCACTTTTTGGTTTATTTGTGGCTCACCCCGTTTCCCCCTAAAATTTCCCCTCCGCCCCTCTTCCCACATAGTTGCCATGGAAACTAGAGGGAATTGCTGAGAGGTGGATGCGGAGGGTGTGGGTGGCGGTGGTGACAGGGATGGGGTAAATATAGGAGAGAGTTATGCAATGCTATATATGCACAGAGGGTGAAGGAATCGAGGGAGAGGAGGAAGAAGATGATGAAGCATGTGTAAAAAAAAAAAAAAGGAGGGAGAGAGGAAGCATGACTTACAAGTCAAACAGGAGGTAGTGGAAACCCTCCTCTGATATACTGTCGTGAAGACGAACTGTAAGAGAATTGAGGAATAAACGTTTAGTACAGTCATTGTAAATTTATTTTGCTGTAACGATTAATTCGATGCATTTTCTAACTGCCTCTGAAAAAGTATCTGCTGCATTTTAAGTGAGAGATTAAAAGAGCGTAAAAAACAGCAGCGAGAGCGTGTGAGGGAATAAAACCACAGGGAGTCATAATAATAGAGCCTTATGTCATGTATTTACATTATAGCAAGAGGTTCTGCAATTAAAATAATACATTTAAGCAACAGGAGGATGTATTGCACTGTTATATTTCATTTAAAAAATAAAAATCAGAATCAACATTTTTCCATTTTGAGTAAACTGTGTGAATACTTTGAGGGGAATAAAAATTATCAATATAAATTAGGGATGAAACAATGAATCAGATTTCAAATTACTAATTTAGTAATTGATTAACTGTTAACTGGAGTATGAAAACTCAAAAAAGGCCATTTGCTGAAAAACAAGAGTCAGAGCAGTAATTAAGCCCAAACAGTACAGAAAACCTTTATCTGTCAATATGTTTCACCAAAAACTCCCCAAGTGGCATCTTTTTTCATTCACCCAGTTCAAATTCACTAAAGGAGTGCTATGTTTAAGCATTTTTGTTAATTTAAAAAAGAAAGTTAATTATTTATTTACTTCAAATATCTAATATATCAATAATATTGTATAGAAAGATAGATTTAATTAGCTTAATGAAAAATCTGCATAGTGTACCCATATTTATCCAATTAATTGTAACAGTAACTGACAGATTAATCAATTGCTAAAATATTTGTTAGTTGCAACCCAACTATGAATTAGATTTAAATTTAGAAAAAAGTTGCTCAAAAGTATTTCATATTTCACTGTGTTTGTATTAGAAGTAGTAAAACAGAAAGAGTTGCTCACCAATGTTGGGGTGTTTCAAAAGGCGACAGATCCGAGCCTCTCGCTCCAACTTCTGGTGATCTGCAAAATACCACAGAAACAAATAAGAAATGAAACACAATGAGCAAAATCTAATGCAGAGGGACGTCTGCATCAGGGTTAGATGTGTGTGAAATTTTACTTTATCTGATGCAAAAAGAAAATGCTGAAGTGGCAACTGGTTAGGTGAAACATAGTGAGAAAATGCAGTATGACATAGTAAAAAAAAAAAAAAAAGGCACATTTTGCTTAATTTGTTCAAACAGTCACAATAAGCTTCATAGATAAATTTTTTGTGGATTATTTGGACTTTTTTTAATCTTAAACTAGTAAACTATATAAAGTCTGATGTTTGCTACAAAAATGCCAGAAGTCTTCTAAGATTGAAGTAGATCAACATCTGGATATTTTCTCTTCTGGCATTTGTCTCACAAATATCTGGTTTTATAATAAAATAACATTTTAGTTTGAATATCTGTAAATGTATGCCTTTAATCATGGAAAGTTATATTTTTTCTTGCAAATCTATGACTTTTTGACATTAGAGAATATCTACGCTTTATTAACAGAATAAAACTCACAAAACTCCACATTGTTTTATTTTTTCATTTAGCTGCAATGATCCGAATACTCTGTTGTGCAATGCAATACAAATTATTAAAAAATAAGAACAAAGACAAGAAACAGTCCTTTTTGAAGATGCAAATGTTCAGCTTTTTCAGTTTCCACCAATAAAATGAAGTTTTACTGAAACATAAATTGCGTTTTAAAGACTCTGCAATCATCATTTAAAAGGTTTTATTTATTGATGCAAATTGGAAGTAGGCATGGCTGAGATAGTGGTACTTGCTGATGTCATCCTGAGCTTAAGGCTGAAATAAGGAGCTCTACATATGAAGATGAAGATCAGGTCAATTTAATACTCCTCTGACACTGTAATCAGTCACAGTGCAGCACAAAGCAGCGCCCCAACCTCAATCAGGCTTTTTTCTGATACCCAAAAATCCTTTAGAGTTTAGAGCAAAAGACATCTAACACACACATTGGGGCATCTGGGCTGCTTTGCTTCTTTGTGATGAAATCAGATGCTATTTCTGGTTTATGTATTTTATCATTTCAGAATGCGATGATCAGACCAAACATGCCCACAGACAGAAAAACCCAAGAAGAAGTGGATCCCTGTAAACACCACCACTCAAACAATTGATGAAAATAAATACATGCTGTTGCTGGAAACAGTATAGTACAATCTGTGACATGAATAGCTTGGAAAAAGGCGAGCAGACACATTTCCATGGGTACAGAGGAGTGACAGTGACGTGTAAGCCCAGTGATTACAGTCTTAGTAGACGAGCTGAGCCAGTTGGTGAAAGGAGTGGGGGAGTGTTGAAGAGGGACAGAGGAGGTGGGAGAAGGAAGAACAATTAAGCCTGCATGCCATCTTTCTGTTGAAAGATTAAAACAATGCTAATCGCTGCGTCTGCTGCTTGTTTTCTTCCTCTGACTCTTCGGTTTGAGGAACCAGTGAAACAAACAAAGCATGATTTTCTCTTCATCTTTCTGTAAATCAAACTGCTTTTTTCTAATCTCCAGGTGAGGTTATTGTTTGCTTTGTCTAAATGTCCATTCCGCCTAAACTCGTGTTTCTGCTGAACCGTCCTTCATATGTTACGATGCCAAATGGTGGAAAAAACGTCAAATGGGCCAGGATCGGGTTTCAGTCTATTGGTGGCATCTGCTGATAATACGAGAACAGAAATGGCCCAGAGTTATTGTCTCCGTTCATCGTGGTTTAGTCCATCTGTCGACATACCTGAGCTTTTGTTGTCTACTCTCTATAGCAGGGGTGTTCAAAGACCCACAACCTCAATTCAAGAATAAATTCAGGCAAAAAATTACATCAAAATCTACTTACAAAAATATTTTCCAACTTTCTGCTTTTCTTCTGTTTTCATGTTAAATAGAAGCATACCTATTAATTGACTAGAGTGTTTTCACACCCGGTAGTCCTGTAGACTCAGTTCGGTGCTTTAGTCCACTTCCTGCTTTTGAAGTCCAGAATTCATAACATGCATTCAAGTCACACCAGAAATCACTTTAACCAATCAAAACCAAGGTTTTTAAGCGGACCACAGTTCGCTATTTTGGTCAAATGAACCAGACTTTCTAGACAAACGAACTAGTCAATTGATTAATTAATTAATTGAGTGTATTTGGGTAAATACAGCAAGTGTTTTCAAATGAAGACTGATCCAGATCCTGTATTTATTGCTGAGAACAGGCTAACTATTTTGTCTTCAATTGAGCCCTGAGTAATAGACAAATTGGATGCCTTTCATTTGACAAGGAAACAATTTGAAGTTTTGGAATTTTAATCCCGTTCCTACAAAAAAAATCTGATTATTTATTTAATTAAAATAGTTCATGTTTGGTTTATTGTTGAGTAGGTAAAAAACAAAAACATTTTTCTTCATTTTAATTTAAAAAAATTTTCGCTAGTACTTTTGACGAATATTTTGGACACCCCTGCTCTACAGAAAGGCATCACTAAACACTGGAGAGAAAATTAACTTAGCAAATGTAATTTAGAAACCAAAACTGATTTCATTAGCAATGATATGAACTGTCACACGTCCTACACAAAAGTCTGGTCTAGTTCTATAAATATATTTGTGTTATTGTAAGATAAATGGAAAAAGTTGATGGTATGGGAAAATTGTGCTTCATCTTCTGTTGTTCTTTCCCTCCTTCATTTCTATATTATCGCCGAACAAAGAGGTAGAACCTGAAAATGAACACCCACTCATTTCAGACCAGGATGGAAATGGGTTTCAGGTCGTTTATGAAGATGACTGGATCAGAAAAACAACATTCATGACTGAAGGATGAACTTCCTGCCCCACATTTCTCAGTTTATCGATAGATCAGCTTCGTGAAAAAAATAAACTGGGGAGATTACGGTTGACGGAAACAATGAAAAGGTTCAGAGTTGAGCTCTAAAACCCAGTGAACAGATCATAGATTGGCTTTCTGACCATATTGCCAAACAGAGATTTAAAAAGGAGTGGCAAAAGAAAATGAGGTGGATTAGCAGTGTTTGCCAATTGCCAAGTGAGTTCCTTGGAGATAAATAAAGTACTTTTGAAGTGAAGCATATTGAATTTTACAATTTAATTTATAGAAGTAAAATATTTCATGCAGTATCTACATTTCCTGGGCATGAGTGGAAGTGAAGATTGAGTAAAAAAAAACTATTTTCTTTTGGAATCAAAACACCATAAAGTATTACATTTTTAAAGGATTTTAGACCATTAAATTAGTACATGATGAACTTTTAGTTGTAAATAAAACCGAGGTCCGTAACTACCTGGCTGCACACCACTCTGTGGGTTGTTCGGTACCGCAGTGAAACAAAATAATTATGTTTAGAAATACCAAGAGAGAAATTTCATTTAGAAAAAAAAGTTCTTGCGGAATGAAAATGGAATTATGTGAGTTAAGGCTACAGGAATAATCAGAATGAAACAAAAATGGATTAATTAAAAATATTTGTATACAGCCAACTTTTGTGTATTCTCTTCAGGACTGGGCAATAAATCTATTTTATTAATTAATCAAATTTTCTGTTTAATTTTCTGTAAATTGGGATTTTATTCCATAAATGTACTCTTTGGGCCGCCATAATTCAGAGTAGGGGAGAACTGGTTTATCGGCCAATTTATTGGTGCCGATTTCCTTAATTTTGGAAGATCAGAGATTGGCCAAATTTTACATGTGAAACCGATCTTATCCATCGATCTTATCTACCTTTGCCGATCTTATCTACTGTTTAAAACTCATGATGTTTTAAACAGCACATTTAAAACATCATGAGTTGGACTTCAAAGTTTCTAAATCCTTACGATGAGTTATTATACTAGGACATGTTGCAACATCTGCTGACACCATGTTAGCATCAGATGTATCTGTATTATACATCATCTTATCCATCGATCTTATCTACCTCGGCAAAGCTCTAAAAAGGGCCTATTGTTTAACGAGCATGTTTTGCAACTTATCTTTATTTCCACTTTGAAATTAATTTAACTCCTACAAGATGAATGAAATAAAAATTTGTACTTTCTTTTTAAGAAAGGAAAGGGAGACAAGAAAGAAACACAAAAAAGACATTAAAATCATAAATTGGATTTGGTATGAAAAAAATGAGGAATGTACCGTAATTTCTGGACAATAAGCCACGACTTTTGTCACACGCTTTCAACCCTGCGGCTTATACAAAGATGCGGCTTATTTATGCAAAAAAATTTCTAATGGCCACCAGGGGCGCTCGAGCAGAAAAGGTAAGAGTGAGACAGGTGGAATATATGTGTAGAGGAAGACG
>CAEGAG010112541.1:0-13978 GCA_903067065.1 Brachyrhaphis terrabensis | reverse complement strand
CTTTTGCTATTTCTTTAACCACTGCATCATTCATGCATCACTAATTCTCTTGTTTTAACGTACAATGCTATGTACCTACTGCCATCTAGTGATAAGGAAATTACATGATTATGCCACTAGTCATTACTACAACATAGACACTTGAAAATGGCATATTATTTGCAGATGATTAATTTGTTTTCAAAAAATCTTTTTAGACCAATTAGGTAAAATTGGATAATTTCCACGGCACACCTGACGATCACCCACGGCACACTAGTGTGCCGCGGCACAGTGGTTGAAAAACACTGGGTTAATCTTCACTATCTAGTCAAAATGCATGATAAAATAATTGTGCTCAATGAAATATGAAATATTTAGCAGATTTTAGCATCTTAAGAGCAAAATATTTGTAAATAATTCACACATCTGGATGTATAATGAATCTGGTGGTGTCACCTTAAGTATTGCATAACCCCATGATGATGTCAGATGGTACCTCATTCATTCATTCATTCATTCATTCATTCATTCATTCATTCATTCATTCATCAATGGCTGAAAGAAGCACATAGACCTGGGTAAACATTTCTGATCACTTCTACAGAGTTAAATTCACCAATCCCACTTCAGACTTTGCTGTGGTTAAATCAGTTCTATTTGAAGCAGGCTCTGGCTCAGGGATGTGTTGGTTAGGTTTACACACTCAAGCCAACAGCATGGAATGAACAGTGTAGCAGTGGTGTTGGTGCTAAACGTTTTCTGCAGCACATCCTACCCTCCTCTGTATGTATTCTCTGGTGATATGTGAACGAGGCTGCTAATTCAGATCTTTTGCCTAAAAGGAATTCTGTGTGTTTTGGAGTAAAGAGGATCGTTCACAGCCATCCAGGTTAAAGACCAGGCTCTGTGATGGCGATAGGTTTTTATTTCACCTGTCAAACCTTTTTACACATTCTCATTCTTCCCCCTTCTTCACAACCTACTTTCCTGTCTGACCACTCACAGATAAAAAAAACTTAAAAACAAACAAAAGAACATCAATAATGATGTAAACGATGACATGCAAAGTACTTATGCTCAAATTTGCATAAATGTTAGCTCATACATTACACAAATCCAAAAATCTAATGTTTCAAATCTCTAAAGTCTATTTCTTTAAATGCATAATCAGCCTAGTCAATAGTAGCATTAGTACATAAAATTATCCAAGTAAAAAGTACAGTACAGTGCAGTAAAATTACTCTAAGTACCTTTTTTTTTCAAAATGTTAGTCAAGTAACTGAACCAGAACTTGATCAATCAAATAAAATTTAATTGATTGATTTGATTTGGTTGATTGATTGAGAACTACCAACCTCTTAACTTGGATAACAAATGTATTAGCTTGTTTTTGTTAATAACCTTCGTGTGACGTACTGGCAGGTATTATCTAGTCATGGTTTTGCTAACATTATCAACATCCAACATTACTCAACTCATTCAACTTGTTTGGAAAAAACTGTACAAAGTTTTTTGCCTGTTGCTGGTTTGCTCCAAGATTCTAACACACATGATGTGCAAGTTGACACAGCAGCATGTCGCCATCTGTAAAACCACTGCAGGCATCTTGACGCTCATGCTATGTATAAAGGTGACTTGAAAAACTACTTTACTACATATTAACAGATTAAACAGCTGTAACAGCTGAAAAATGTGTGGGGGATAGAGGACACGGTGAGGGAGTCCATATTTTATCAAATAAAGATGAGAATAATAGAAACTTTGCCTCTATGAGGTAAAAAACCCCAATCACAGTCAAATAAAATAAACTGCTTCCATTCCAAGGCAAGTGTGACTGACTCTGTGGGTGGGCAATGTCGGCCCATGCTGCCGGGGCTGTGGGCAGAGCGTGTAGAGAGTAGGAATGTGCATCTCTTGTCTGAGTTGTTCTTTAGGTACCAGCTTCGAGAGAGAATATTTATGAATATAGACCCCCAAATAAAACTCAGCTATAACTGCCTAGTTCCACCACTGACCCTAACCCATGCTTCAAGAATGATGTAGATGTTGTTGTTAACTGAAATGCAGGTGAATCGACTAAGTGTAAAATATGTGAGGTTTGTGCTGTGAGGTGAAAAGTAAAACTCAAATTAAAGTGTAGGTATCTGAATCTTTCTGATTGTGTATTGTTAATAATGTAATTATTTTTAATTATGCGTGTGGTGATGTCTTGTTGATGTGTTTGCCAGTTATCTGCCCATACCCTAAAACTCACCCTGGAAGAAATGACTCCATGACCAGTCTGTGTGGCAGCTCCTTTGGGAATGACTCATCTGGGAGCAGCTTTGATCACTACTGGAGTAAAACCAGCACCATCCCTCTCTACCTCATCATCCTGCTGCTGCCACTGCTCTGCTTTCGCTCTGCCTCTTTCTTTGCCAGGTTCACTTTTTTTGGTAAGTGGAGCCCAAGCTGCTGGAATGCTTTCAGGAAGTTTTGGCATTTTTCTAAAAATTTGGGACTCTGTGAGCGAATAGTTTGTTCTTCACCTACCTAGCTTAGACTTTCATTAGAAAGATTATAACTCAGCATATTACCACATGGGGAGTCTTTGGTCCTTAATTGTAAAACCACTGCAGTCTGGAGTAAAACCAGACTGAAGCCAGTGACCAGACCTGTCACTGACTTATATGCTGTAGTGTTGACAAAGCCAGCCTCTTCCTCCTATGATAATAAATGAGACACAGTCTGCTTAAAGTCTAGAATATAATGTTGTGTTGTATCAAAGTCTGAGGCCTCTGTTAGTTTGTATATGACAATATGGCTGTTGCGTAATTATCTGGTTATGTGGTGACTGCTTGCTGTTTTAGGCAGACACCAGCACAGTGCCTCAGTAACTTGTGAGTCTGGATGAATGAGTCAGAAGAAGGAACTGCATACCACAGGCATGGTGTCACCCTCGTAATCAGCCTTCCACTGAACAGCGTCATGGAAAAGTTGTGCATTGAGAACAATTGAGCTGTAATTTGATAAAAGGCATAAAAAAGGAGCGAGACAGTCGTTTTAAAATAACTATTTCCCTCAGCATGGCATGACTTGACATTGACGTAAACTCTGGAACATCCACTCCTGGGAAGATTGGCAGCCTTCCCAAATGTTTCCAGCTGTTTCTGTTAAATGTCAAACTTCCAATTGTTTAGAAATGATCTTATTGCACCTTGCAGATTGATGTAAAGCAAGCTATGCTTTTGCATATGTGGTCACAGCGGCTGATGTTGATTTCATCAGGTACCTTAATTTGCATCATCTGACCCATCGATGGACTCCATGGCTGTATCAATAGCTACTAGCTTACTGTCAGTTTATTCTTCACTTACGTAGCATTTCTATAATTACATAGTAATTAGTAGTTGCATTCAGTGTAATTAATGGTTTATGCAATCTACTTGTTATTCACTAATTCCAAAGAATGTTTCTGTTTCTTCTAGGCACTATATCAGTCGTCTATCTGATTGTGCTGGTCACAATCAAAGCTTCCCGCCTTGGCTTCCACCTAGAGTTCCACTGGTTTGGTCAATCCCAGTTCTACGTTCCAGGTAGATCTGCCTGTCCTCTGTCCTGTTCTGCCACAGCCCTGAGAAATGCTCACACTTTTATCAACACTGTATTAAAAATATCCCATATACCTGGCAACCATGTTGAATGAAAATTTTTTGGATATTTTAAGTGAAAATGGGCGGGGGAGATTAGAGGATCTTTTTTTTATTCTACTACTTTTACAAATAAAAAAAAAATCTAAAAGGTCTATCTGGCTGTTATATCACTTTGATCTTTTGCTGTTTTTACTTTTAGGTTAAAAAGAAGTCTTTAAATGTTTTAGATGTAGTGTTTACTAAGACTGGGTAGAGCACTAAATATATGACCATACCAACACAGTGACCTTTGTTTTGGTGAAATCTGTCTCATACAAGCATCTTGGTTGTGATGCTTATGTTTCCTCTAAGACTTGTGGTTTTCCTCTTCTTTCAGAGTTCAGGCTGTTTTTTCCTCAGCTGACTGGTGTGCTCACCCTGGCCTTCTTCATTCACAACTGCATCATCACATTGATGAAGAGCAACAAAAACCAAGAAAATAACGTGAGTCTGTGCTCTGTTACTGTTGCTCACAAAATTAGCGGGACAAGCTTTTCAGTGGTTCTGGCTGGACCAATAGGTTCATCAGGAATTTGGAGGAGAATGACCTTGAAGTTCATTAGACTTAATTTTCTGTTTTTATTTCCTTTATTTGCCTTACTATTTCAACAAATGCAGATGGAAGAAGTAGTGAAGAAATTGGTTTGTTAAATATTTTAGGTCCTTTCAACCTGGGACCACTGATTTTATTTCAATTCATTTTATTAAATATCTGAAGTATAACAGAATGTTAGGTTAGGATACTACCACATCTGGTAATATTGCCTTTTACACTGAGACAATTCTTGTGAAAATATGAATGACTGTCTAGCTCCAGATGTTTAGTGGATTCCATTTTAAATAGACCATACTGCTGCTAGAACCTTTTTTTTTTTATTATTTTGTTTTAGGCAGTATTTCATTAATCCTAATACACTTCAGTGGAACAGTGCAAAGGTTTTGAATCTTCTTTCTGGAATTCAAATATATTGGCCCAATAGAGAAGAACATTTTACATCTTTGCAATCTATTTGATCAACTCCATAAATTACATAAAATGATCAAGTTGTGTAGAAATTTAAACCAGCAGAATCTGTTCAAGGTGGAGAACAACAGTAGTTCACCCACCAGGTCAACTACTTTTCATCTGAACTTAGTTTTGGTTCAAACTGAGTTCAGGCTCAAATATTCCACATGGATCCTTTACAGTTTTTCTTCCATGTAGGTAAGGGACCTGTCCTTGGCTTATCTTCTCGTTGGAGGGACATATATTTATGTGGGCGTGTTGATCTTTGCTGCCTTTCCCTCACCTCCTCTCTCCAAAGACTGCATTGAACCAGTAAGACGTAAACCTGTTTGCCTTTATATATATGTGCATATATATATATCTTTTTCAATTCTTTTTCCAAACTGTATACATTATGTATAGAAAGCTCACTTTTCTATATACTGTAGCATAAAAGCTAAATCACCACATCATAAACATAGTACTGTTTTATCTCGTCTTGCCAAAATCCAAGTATGGATTTAGTTATTCTCATGTGTTTCTGCATTAGTAATATTTCTTTAGATATCAATCAAGGTACTGTTTGTTACTGTATTAAATTCTGATGTAATGTATGGAAAGCCAGTTCTCATTGTTATGCATTAAGAAGACATGAGGTTATAATGGGTCAGATGATTTTCAGTTCAATTCAGTTTATTTATATAGCACCAAATCACAACAAATGTGGTCTTAAGGCATTTTACAAAAACATAATTTCAATTCAATCATACATACATTCCAATTGATACTAGTTATCTAATAGTACAGTAAATTCAATTCATTATTGAAAGTAGATTAAAAGGTTTCTAAGGAATCCCATCAGGTAGCATCAAATCATTGCCTGACAGCATTCAGTCGTGGATGAACACAATCGGAGAGACAATCGTTTTCTTTTTATCTTTACAGCAATCCCTCATACTGAGCATGTAGTGACAGTGGAGAGGAAAAACTCCTCTAGCAGAACCAGACTCAGTACAAGTTGCCATCTGCCAAGACTGACTTGGTGTTTGAGAAGACAGAGCAGAATGAAGAAGAAGAAACTGATGTAGGATTATTTTGAAGTTCTTGAAAGTAAAAAGTTCAAAGCAGGACAGATGATGGCAGCATTATGTCAGCCGATGACCTCCTCCAGGAAGGAATCACAGCCAATCAGAAGGCCAGACCAAGTGTAGCATCAATGGAGAGAAAATAACAGATAAAACTAATTTAACAGTTGAAATAATGGCAAATAATCCAAATTGGAGAGTAGAAGAAAGTGATAAAATGAACAGTTTATCCTCTAGCAGCCTAAGTCTATAACATCATAAGTACAGAAATACATCAGGATAACCCAAGCTGGTCCAACTACAAGCTTTATCAAAGCTTATAGTTGGTGGAAATATGTGTTAATGCTTCCTAGTCATCTTAGGGAAAATGTTTTAGGCCATTTAAATTTTTCAGACTATTATTCACTCGTTGTTTGGTCCTAAACAATATGTACTTGTACACAAATTGTATTTATCAAGTCATCCAAAATATTTTCATCTCCATCTCCCATTGGATCTCCTCAGGAACAAAAATATTATGTAGCTGTGGACTAGATGTTACAAGGTGTGACTGTACAGTATTTTTGCTCATCTACAGTATTACAGATTGAATGCTTGAAGTCAGGACATCATTTCAAGTGTTTGTAACTTCAGAATTTTATTGTAAAACTCCTGTCCTTATTTAAGGACTTTCTTCCTCACTTCGAACAATTTTTTTTTTTATATTATTAAAGTGTAAAAAAATACATCCTTCAACTAATTTCTTATAAACGAGGTATAAAAGATATTTCAAATGAGGTACAATGAAAATGAAACAAATATGAAATGAATAAGACATTGAATACCTGGACACTACGAAAACAAAGTCCCAACCTTTAACATATAAATAAAAGTAGAAATACGGTAGTTTAATCTTTTGATGGATACTCATTTGGACTACTATTTTCTTTTGAGAGATGCCATCTTCATTTCCTGTCCAAAACAAGGTTCTTGTTGAATGTTAATAATTTTAAGTCTAAATCTAAAAGGATTATAAATCATCTTAAGCCAGTCTTCCTCACATTGTGGTCCCTCAACTACGGGTAGTCAACGGGCGCCCCCTAGTGGTTAGCAAGGTACTGCATATATACGACCGTTTATTTTCTGCCTACATTGAGCTTTTTTGCAGTTTATGTCGTTATAAATGGAGTTGAGAATGATTTATCTCAGCTATATAAATTAATCTTGGTGATTAATAAGTAATAGGCTTTTGAGCAAAAATGCAGGTTGGTATTGCACTAGTTTTTAATTGTATTTACACTCTGCTTGAAGTTGCAACTGTGCTCTTCCTTTTTTCCCAGAACTTTTTAGATAACTTCCCCACCAGCGATGTGATGGTGTTTGTGGCTCGAGTGTGCTTGCTGTTCCAAATGATTACTGTCTATCCTCTGCTGGGTTATTTGGTACGAGTCCAAATTATGGGTCAGCTGTTTGGAAATCATTATCCAGGGTAGGAGAATACAAATTTCATTTGTAGCTCATATTTGGAGATTTAGTTCTTTATTTTATTTTTTTTCCATTTATAGCCATGAAAATTTAGGGTCAATATCAGTTTTGTTTACTCTCAAAGCATTATAATACATTTTATTAGCTATGACTGATTAACTTAAATCTAGTTAATAACTTTAAATTCTAGTTTGTACCAACTGTTTAGTTTACCAACCATAACTTGTCAATATACTCCAGTTTTCTGATTGCATCTTGTGAGCTTTGTCAACATGAATTTCCTGCATCAGAAATGTTCAATTTAAATAGCTATTCAATCTATTTGATGATGTTCCATTATTAATGCATTTCACTGAGTGCTTGGTACAGTGACTGATCTGGTAAAGCTGAACCAGTACAATGTAGCATCAGATCAGTTTTTCCTCCTGTTGCTGTCAGTGTTGAACTTGCCTGGTCAGGATCATGACACAGCAGTTTACCCATTTCAAGTCTTACTGAATCACCCAGGCATCAGAACTTGATCATTTCTTGGAAACTTTTGAACAATGTTTCTGCTAACTGAATGCTGTCTGTCCCATTGTCTCTACTCAGTTTCATTCACATTCTTGTGCTGAATATTCTCATTGTTGGAGCTGGAGTTCTAATGGCCATGTTTTATCCCAACATTGGATCTATAATACGGTATGTATAGAGTTATGTTGTTAACTGTTTATGAAAGAAATATCTAGTAATGTTAGCTTGGAGATGATTCTTCAATAAACTTCAACTACTGTTAGGGAATGATTATCTTTATTGTAGAAACATTCTTCTATTAACAAGTAGCACTTATCCTGGTACTTTGCTTCAGAGAGACATCTAATGTCCCTACAGAGGTTGAATTAATTCTAATTCTTAATGTAAATGAATGGCATTTTAAGAAGAACAGACGTACAAAGATTAGACCAGCAATTGTATCATTGTAACAGAATGAATTTGATTGTTCTGTCCTATAGTATGTTTGGTTTAAAGCCGTCCTCCTCCAACTAGTATGTCGGTCATTATCAAAACTTTACAGTTTCAGCAAATCTCTAAAGCCATTTTATGTAAACAAGCTTTAAAGATAAAGATAATCATTTTCAAGTTTGAAGTATTTTGGGAATGTGCAAGGGAACCTGAATCTTAAAAAGTGAAGGGTCTACAGCAGGGGTCACCAACACGGTGTCCGCGGGCACTCGGTCGTCCGAGGGGACATTCTCAGTCACCCGCAGAGCAAGTTCTAAAAATAGCCATTGTCATTAGGGAGCACTGCCCAAAAAATTATTCAATTAAATGTTTTTACATTGAAGTAATAACATTTGTTTATACTTAGAATTAAAAAAAGTAAATTATAAACATGTTTAAAATCAATTGCTTTATGTATAAAACTCTTTTCTAGGGTTAAAGTTCAGAATTATGCGCAGACGCCTGCAGGATATAATCAGAGGGCAGCAGCGCCTACAGCTGGACGGCTGTACCCACTCTGGTATCTTGAGATTTTCCTTTAAAAAAAAGAAAAGAATAATTTCTGGGATTTTTTATTTATTTTATCCTCTTTACTATTAACAAAATTGTGGAGAAAAACAAAGATCTTTTGTGTCAAAACATCTTCTACGTAGTGCACATTTTTCTGTGGGGGTGGGCACGACGAAGCCTAAAGCTTATTGGCAGCTTGGCGGTTTTTCTGCAAGCTAAAAATGAATGAGTGGAGGTCCTCTTAGAACCTCCCGTAGTTCTAAGAGGACGTTTGGATCCAGGTTGAGCTTTTTACCATGTGCGGTTCTGACGGGTCACCCGTTGGCAGACATCTGCCGCTCTTACTGATAGTCTCAGACTCCGGGATTAAACAATTTAATCTAGTCGAAACGTTCCCCAAAAGAGTAGAAATTAAGCAAACATTGTTGCTTCACCTTCTCTACCCTGAACCTGCGCTCAACAGGGTCAGAGGCAATGTTGATCGCACCTGAACAACATCAGCCACACGGGTAGGCGTAATTTTCATGTCTTTATTATTTAGCATTGCTGATTTGTGGTTTAGGTTTGTGCTGGTTTTGTGCTATGCGTGCATGATGCGTTAATAGTAAAGAGGCTTAGATAATAAAAAGTACAATAACGATTCTTTTTTTATTTAAAGGAACATTTAATGGTACACACAGTGCATACAGCTGGAGGTGCTGCTGCAACAATCCTCAGTCATACTTGTTGGATATTTAGAATCACACAGAAGAGCTCCAAAAGGGAATCAAAGTTAAAACTCTGTGAACTAAGAACTTCTGATCACATATTAGCAATTAACCATATCTGCCATGGTAAATCATTACTGATTATGAGTAGTCCCTAACTATGTAACTATGTATATGTAGTCATATATACTTAAATTATTGTTACAAAGGCTGGGCTACAAAAATTTATATCTGTATCAAACAAGTAGCCCTTCGTGTTACTATGTACCCATGAAGTAGCTCCCACTCTCAAAAAGTTGGTGACCCCTGGTCTACAGTAAGTTGGAAAGCACTTATGCATCTAACAATATTAAATCTGTGCATGTTACAACCCCAAACATCAATATATTTCAGTGGGATGTGTAATGAACCAACAGAAAGATTGCGAAGTGGAAGAAAAAAACACACACATTATCTTCTTGCATAAAAATTGAAACCTGAACCTACTGAGTAGCAGTCTCTTCTCTTCATATCCCCATAAAGGGAAAGACAGCCAAAGTCTTGTTCTGTTTTCTTGAATTATTACAATATAGTAAATTTTCCTCTGTGGCCCATATCTGCTTTCTCATTCATTGACCATAAATCTATTTCTCTTTGCAGATTTTCTGGAGCAATATGTGGACTGGCCTTAGTGTTTCTACTTCCTGCTTTAGTCCACATGTTCTCCCTGAGAGAGCAGGGGAAACTCACCTGGCAGTCAGCCCTTTTCCACAGTTTCCTCATCGTTCTGGGTGTGGCAAACCTGATGGCTCAGTTTTTTATGTAGGAAACAACTAGGCAATAATTTAAAGATGAGAAGATGTAATGGAAGGTTTAGCTGCTACCACCAAACTGTGGTGTGGTTTAAATATCTGCACAACAGGTACCAAATATATGCAAGCATTTACATACGTATTTATTTCAATATGTACTTCATATTCAAATGAATATATAACCATTAGTTGTTTGAACTTACATTGAGTAAAAAAAGTTTTGAACATGTCAATATTTTCTCCCTTTAAATATTTCTAAAATGGCCATTGGCAGAGTTTAGGAATAACCCAAGTAATCCACACATATAAAGAAATCAAACAAATTAGTCCACAAAGTCAGTTATGAGTAAACACATGGATTGAAACAGGGAACATGTGAAGAAAAGCATCTTCTACATATCTCTTCTACAGATATCTCTCTTCTACAGAGAGATGTAGAAGGCAAAGAAAGTAGCTCAAATCTGAAAGAGGAGTCAAAAGAATAACTAGAAGAATTGTCCAAAGGCCAAGAACCACTTGCAAAAAGTTTTGGAAATAGCAGGTGCATTTTCTCCAGGTAAGCAATAAATAATGCCTTTAATAGCAAGGGCTTCTATGCACAGTGACTGCACAAAACATCACCCTGGAAGAATGACTGCTGCAGAAGATTTGGACAAGTGTGCAAAATTCTGAGAGAAGACTGTCTGGTCTAATGATGTAAACTTGATGTAATGGCTCGCATCAAGTTTAAAGAAAGAATGGTTCTGTACATCACTCTGGAAGCACCATGCAAAAGGTGACATTTGCAGGTGGAAACATCACAGTGTGGGCTCTGTTACAGCATCTGGTTCTGGGAGACTTCATATAATGCAAGGAAAGATAGATAGATAGATTTACTGGGAAATTTTTGATAAGAATGAGAACGAAACAAATGTTAATTTGAAGCAAGTTCCAAACACACAGTCAAGGAAACTCTTAACTCATTTCTGAGAAATAAAGTAAAACTGTTGGGATGGCTCAGTCAACTGTCTTAAATGAAAATATATGTTAAGAGCTGAATGTGCAATTAAAGGAACCCTGAAAAGCTTTAAGATTTGGAGACATTTTGTCTGAGACAATAGGTTCTATTCCATGTTTCATTAAATTTTTTAGTTATAAATTCACTGGTGGATTTATTTGCTTTGATTGTGTTAGTGGATTGCTTGGGTGTGGGTTGTTGCTGATGGTGATCTGGTGTTAATGTTATCTCCGTGTCTTCATTAGAAACATTTAAGCTGAGAAAAATGTTGACATGTTTAATACTAATGTTACCTGCCTTATTTTAATGCAGGCCAACCTTTGTTTATTTGACTTTGCTTATGGTGACATTGGAAGGAGATTTGTTATGCGTCAGCTGATTCTGACTATCACCAAACATTTTGTAGAGCTATCTTCATACAGCAAAGTGCCACACAAAGCGCTGTACAGAGATTTAAAACAGACAGATGAATATGAAGTAACTCATACATTAGAAAATGTCAAACTAATCAGACATATAATAAAGATAAAGACTCAAGGGAATATGGACCTGTGGGGAAGCAGTTGTGTAGATTAGCATGAAAAGAAAATGTATAACATAAAATAATCATAAACTAAATGGTAAACTGTTTGATTTGAAAAAATACCAATATAGACAAAAACATTACAATAACTGCAAAAATGTTAACTTGTATAGAAATGACAAAGAACATATAGATACTTGTAATGTGCTAGCAATTAAAAATAATAAACTTTAAGGAATGACAAATAGGTATAAAACAAAACCACTAACTTGAATAGACGTCCAAGCTCTCAGCTGCCTCTGATCTTCAGGCTTGTCCCACAGTAGATGGCCATAATGTTGCCTCACCTTGTGTAGGTACCAGCAGACGACCATTTCCAGAAGACAGAAGCAGTTCTCATAAATGGGATGGGCTACAACATTCTGACCATTACTAAGTTTGAAATACCACTAAGAACACCTTAAAATCAATTCTAAAATGCATACCAACTTTAAATGCAGACTAAAGTTGCCGTGATGTGAGCTCAGCTTCTGATCCTCGACTAGCAGAGTTCTGAATTGGCTGTAATAGAGCTATGATTTTTCCAGCAAGATCAGGAAGCAGAGTATTACTATCATTGACTGTACTAGCTGAAAAAGTGTGACTCAAAGTTTCTGTATTGGACTATTAGAGAAATGGTTACAGTCTTGCAATGTTCCTCAGATGATAAAAATGTGTTTCTGGTGACATTCTTAATATGGTTTCTGAAACCGTAGTTTGGAATCAAATATGTTTTTCAATTTTGTCCTAATTTAGATTAAGGAAATTCATTTAATATGTAAAATAAAAAACTGCTACAAAGTGCCTGGATGGATGTGGGCTCATCAGGACGCATTAATAAACGGAGCTGTTTGTCATCAGCATAACTATGAAAGTTAATGCCATGTCTCCTAATGATTTATGCCAACAGTTGGTGGGTGGCATATAGGGATTCAACATATTGGGACTCAATGTTGAGCCTTGGTGGACACCGTAGTGTAAACTACAGTTTCACACAGATTACTTGTGTAAAACTGTAACTGTAAAACTGGGATGCTGCTAGTTTAGTTGATTAAGGAAAAGCTTCTCCACATTTTGCTAAAAACACAGCAGATTAGATTAAAGACATTGAGGTTTGCTCTCTTCACAACAGCAGACTTAAAGACAGTTGTGAAGCCCACTGTCCCGCTCCATATAAAAAGAATAGTTAATATTAAGAGCATAATTTTGAAAAAGGTATGGTTCTAAAGGGTCTAGAGATATTTTTCTGTTTTAAGTGAGAAATAATTCTGCTTAGCAGTTCAACCATTCTCCAGTGTTTCTCCACCATTTAACAGTGACTCGGAGGTGATATTTTTATGCTGGCATTGAGATCAATTATATATTTTTTATGTTTCCTCTGAAGTAGGCTGCGAAATCTCCACACTTTGTGATTGTGGAGTTACTGGTAGATACTTGGAAGGGCTGGTATGGTTAGTCTGTCAAAAACTGAGAACAGGATTCATTGATTATTTTTAGTATCAGATAATTTTAATAAATATGAATAGTTCACTTGCTTGACTGTAAATGATCTATTTCTGAAAATTGTGGTAATTTATTTGCTGGTCTTTTCTTTCTAATTTTCCTCATCATGTCTTTTCCAGAAGATTTTATATTTTGTATTCCTTGATTCACAGTTGGATTTTTTCCAACCATAAAAATGTAAAAATTCTATTTATGAAAAGGTATTTTATCAAGCAATGTATGATTGTTGTTAATACTGACCAAAGTGAAACCAAATGTTTCATGCCCTTGCCCTCATGAAGTAACTTATTTTCCGCGCTATAAGGCGCATCTTCAAAGAAGGGCCCATTTTAAAACTTTTTCCATATACAAGGCGCCCCGCATTATAAGGCGCATAGAAGAGACGCTACAGTAGAGGCTGAGGTTACGTTATGCATCCATTAAATAGAGTTGCACTAAAGGGAATGTCAACAAAACAGTCAGATAGGTCAGTCAAACTTTTAATAGATTACAAACCAGTGTTCTGACAACTCCGTAGCGTCACACGATAAAACGTATGAGAGAAATAAGGCATTACAATTGGAAATAGTAACACAAATAGCAGCTGCATCTAATTAACGAGCTTAATAGCTTAATGCTAAACGGCTAACTTTTAGCTCTCAACAATACAAGTAAACAACACCCAACGACCATAATATTCAACGGGACAAAGTACAAATGCAGCTCTTAGACATTTATAAAACCGAACTAAACCAACAACA
>CAEGAG010112452.1:0-11188 GCA_903067065.1 Brachyrhaphis terrabensis | reverse complement strand
TTTTTCTCATCTTCCCTCCAGCTTTCTAAGGGCCCCTAGTTCTTCCAGGTGGCTCCCACTTTGATAAACACTGGTTTAGATCAAAGCATACTCTTTTGATAGAATTGCCCAGTGAAAGTCTTGATCTAAATCCAATTAAGATTTGGTGGCAAGACTTCAAAAATATGGTAGAGACATCCCATAAAAAAAAAAATCCTGGTTGCATAACATACTAAGCCAGATCTTCTTAATCAAAATGTGCACCACATTTTATTTCAAAAACATTGCAAAATCAAGACATATAGCAGCTTATGTAAAAGAAATGTGTAATGTGTTAAAAGGGTTTGAATACTTTTCAAGATATTCAGACCATGAGGTAGTTTTATGTGACAAATCTGTTATTATGAGGGATATAATAAAACACCTTAACTTTAACTGCTGTCCACAGCTCAGTCTTATATCTGTAGTTCCAAATGTTAAACTAATAAATCCGCTGATATGCGAGCGTGATTTTATGTCGCCAACCTTTACAGCAAACAGCAATAAAGCAGGTTTTTCCATATAACAATGACTACACCATACAGCTTGTTCATTCAACCAAGATTATGATGCCCAGAAAAGCCCAGTTTCTGTTCTTCAGCACCAAATCGGAATGAGTTTATGGTGGAATTTTGAAAAATGGTACAAATAATAATAGTAATAATATACATTAGGTTTATGAGGGAGGGACTCATTAAGTCAATTTTCATTATCCTAAATTCACAAATAATCAAAATTGTATATTTTCACAGTAAGGTGATTTTATTTCTCAGTTGACATCAAAATCAGGATAAATCAGGAAGCCATAATTGTGAATTTTATTCAGAAAGCAGGCAGATTTTAGATGCTATTTCAGACTTACTTTAAAACTTTATACTGGGATATAAGTGGGAGCAGGAGAAAAGCAAAAGTACTAGATTGACGATTTATTTATTTTTCTTAAAAGGGGGCATTTATAGATGAATGAACAAATGAATGAATGAAATTTACAGGGTCTCCATGCCAGCAGCACATGGTATCATTTGTGTTTGCTCCCTCAGCCATAATAAGAGCTTCTGTCTCGTATTGCTCATGGATGAAATTTTAATATAAGAGTTTGCTGGAGTGCTTCTAGAGAGTAGATAACAGGGGGACTTTGGCAGCAATTCATTCTTATGCGGCCAGATTTGTTCAGCAGCTTCAAATGGTCCTTATCCAGCTGGAATGTCACAGGGCACAATTCAGACAAAAAAACAAAAAAACATTTATGGTGCTTTTTTTCCCCACTTTGTAGCACAGTACAACACAGCTCTTCGTGGAGCTGGTTTTTCTGCTCCATTTTCTACTGCGGACAGCACACCCTGCATATGGAGGATCAGCTGCTCATCGTGCCAGAATGAGATGTAGCACAAACAGATAATTTCCCTTAGTAAGTTTATGACAAAACAACACATTTATTTAACACGTTTAGCTAAGCAAACCAAAGTAATACTTATTTTGAATTAATAAAGGAAAAACTTCCTCTGCTGTGCAGTAGTATTGACATATCATACCTATGTTTTACAGTAATTTTAATAAGAAAGTAGAAAGTTCTGGAGTAACCCAGAGTTGTATTTGGCCATATGGAGCAAAATAATAGTGCACTGCTCCTCGCTTACCTGTTTCAGTCCACTACCAGTCACTCCTACACTTTTCTATTATTTACAAGAAAGAAATTCAGCTGTTTCGACGGTCATGGGGTCTGAGCTAAAAGAGCCCTGTCAATTACAGTACTCAGAGAATGCTTTTCTTAAAGTGCAGTTAGCATGCTAAAAGGCCAACGTCTGTAAAGCAGCCAACTTCAGCTTTGCTACATAAGCATAAATCTCAGCTGCTGCAGCTGCTCTATGTAGTCCAAAATGTCATAAAGTGATAATACCCAAACAATAAGCACGTTGACCTAAAACTGCAATTAAATTCAGTGGTTATTTATTCTATCTTCCCCAGTTTTGTATCCATCTGTAAAAATAAAAAGTCAGTTTTTATGCGGACACTTATTTGTCTTACCAATTCTGATGGGAGTGGTATTTATTATAATTTATTAGGTGAAAGATGATCTATTACAATGGACTCCTGGTCATTAGGGGGCTTAGGTGTAACAGCTGCCTATGAAAAGCTAAAATCTGCAAATACTTGAGACCGCTTCTATAACTAGTTCAAACACCAATTATAACTTAATTTGCATTGTCTTTGTATCTCTGCTCTTGTTGGCACAGCCAATCAGAACCAAGGAAAATAAATGGATTGACTGCTTTGTAAATGCTAGCCAAGTCAAGTAGCACGTGTCCTTTTTTAAACTTATTTTTATGGTTTCAATTTTAAGAATGTTTTTGTAATATTTTTTTTGTGTGGTTCGTTTTTGTCTTTTTATGTGACTATGGATGTGAAAAATGTTAATTAAAAATTAATGACGTATTTTAGCTTTTTTTTTTTAGTATTTTGAATAGGTGGATTTTCATCAAATAATTTGGACTCTGTGAATAGCTGAATCTGCTCTAGCATTAGCTTTGGGTAAATACAGTGTTGCCATAGTGATTTAGCATTAGTGGAACTAATGTTTTTGATTAGTGCTTCAGGGTTAATATATCTAAATTTATAGCTAGCAGTGCCCACCACTGTTGGTAACCTTTGTATTTACTGAGCAGGTTCTAAAAAGTTTTAGCGCCACTACTTTAAAAGTTAATCCAAGTATGACAGAAATATATAGGTCATCAACAATTTTCAGAGATCAGGAAATGAGCAGTTGACCCAGTGATTTTAGTCATGCATCAGTTTTTGCAAAGCTGTGTTCTTACCCTCAATCTGCGTCCGTATACGGTGACTTGACCACGAGCCTGTTCCTTCCTCTGTCTCCACTCCACCAGGTTGAGGCCATTGTCAATGGCCAGGGTAATGTTCCTCTTGCTGACAGTGGGGTTGACCGTCCCGGCCAGCAGGTGGGGCTCGGTATACAGAGAGACCTCCATACCATTGGCAAGAACAAGCCGCAATGAGCCATCCAAACCAATAAAGTAGCTGTTCCGAACTTGTTCTGAAGATGTAGAGAAGATATTAGAAGTGTTACAAGGGAAGAAACAGTCTAGCTGATGTAAGAAGAGCATATCTAATATTTCTTTCTGTGAGGCACAAATATAATGACCTAAAATGGCCGCGCAGCAAAAAGGAAAGCCTTTAGCGGCAGTATTTAACCGAACCACTGTGGTAACGTTGAGTCTGTGACAACAAAGATCAATAGCGTGAGGTTTCAAAGCACCAGTAAAGTAAAATTTTACAGCTGTTGCAGCAGCCTGGAGGATACTGAGAGATGAAAACTATCAAAGCAGCTAGCTTGCCTGTGGCCACAGAGAAGGCAGGGCATGCACATTCGCACAGATTCACAGGGGATAAATCTGAACCTGCCTGTTTCTTTCCCTGGGTGACAGCCGCCTATGTTCCACTTCAGGACCAGTGAGTAATGTTACCTCTGAGCATCTTATAGATGTCCACCAAGAAAGGAATTGTTTTGCCTTTTTCTAAAGATACTAAAAAGACTAGGCTATGTCCAGTTATATTTTCCTGAACCTAATCAAAATAACTGCACACTGGCATATTTTGGAGTAATTGTAAAAATGATTCTGATATTTTTTCTTGCTTTGGGCAGACAATGATCATAGAATAGATCATCCATAACAATTTGTCACAACCCTCACCACTGTTGCAAAGTAAATGTAACTGGTGATATTATTTTATTTTTTTTATTTTCCATTTTTTTCTCCGAAGAGTTTTTAGCGGCGCTAGTGGCTCNCCCGGTGATATTATTTTTAAGATAAGAAAACGTTTGACTAGTAAACCATGACCCCTCTTATTTTCCCTGTGGTTTAAGAGAAAATAAACATCGGAATTGTTCATCTACACAGTTTGTCTTTCAATCAGTTTCACACATTGTTGAAATAATTATGAAAACAGAAACAAAATATGTTATGTTGTCACCGACATAGGAATGCTGTACATAGGTAGCAGTGTATTAATTAAAAGCAGAGTTTCTGGTGCTACTATAGTTATAAACAGATGTATAAGTCAGGATCACTCAACAGACGCTTTTAGTTTGTTTGATCAACAGTGAAGTGAGGATTTTCATCTTATGTTTCAGAAAGGATAAGTTCAGATTCTGATCATGATAAACAGGTTAACTAACAGCTAAAAATCACAGCTATTAATGATCAACTAGTGCCAGGTCAGGTTAAACAGGATGTTTTATTGCCACAGTGCATTACAAAATCTCCACTCAGTTGTATTTTTCACCAATTTTCCTGGAGGGTCTAGTAAGGACCACCTACACTGTGTTTCCTGATTCATTTTTTATGACATAAAATCAATTTTTAGTTTTTCTTTTCTGGGAAATGGATGCTCACTAACACATGTTCTTAAAAATAGAACAGAAAAGAAATACAGCTTTGATTACGGGCGATGATTTAAAAGCAGTCACACACCAGGCGTTGTACCATTTATAAAGGTTTTCTGAGATTTGCACCCGAGTCATCTGCCTTTGTCTCAGTGTTGTAAAATAAGGGCAAATTTAATTTCCTCTGCAACAAAAATGTGGACGAATTGCATCTGAAAAGGTCAAAACCTTAAATCAAAAACAAAGTCATGCTGGTTCTATTTATCCACTTCACTGCTATGTTGTTTTGAGGATGAAATCCCTTGTATTGTTTTAGTTAAAACTGTTCAAAGTCTGGCCTCCCAAAGTACAGGTTGAGCCACAGGGTACTCCCACTGCAGCAAGTTCTCAAAGAAGGTCAGTCCATAAAGATAGCTATTTTTCCCCTAGCTCTTTTCTTGAAACTAGTTTGCCTTGAGGCTTCCTACATGGAGCTGCAGGCCTTCCTGAGTTAAAGCAGGAGTTAGACACCACTGTTACCACAGCTCCAAGACCCATGGAGTGCTTCAAAATTGGGTGAATATCCATCCATCCATCCATTATCTAAACCTGCTTATCCTTGCAGGGTCGCAGGGAGGCAGGTGCTTATCTCCAGCAGTCGATGGGCGAGAGGCAAGGTTAGACATACTGCCAGTCCATTGCACGGTATTCATTGCTTGTACAGCCAAAACTGCTGTAATTTAAGCATGAATATGTAATTTACTACAATCAGGCAATCTTTACAAGTAAGTAACCTGCTCAGTAAGGAGAAAAACTGAGGCCATCCCTGGGGCAAAGTCTCAACAGCACCAACTTCACTACAGATACAACATTTAGAGTTTAACTTCAAAGAGAATCTAGTGATACCATGACCAAACAGTCTCGACGAGGTGCTTAATTTATGAGGAAGAGGAACACATCTCCTGTCAGAACAACTCTTCACCCTTTACTTTTTTAAGCATAGAGTAGCACTTTAGTTTCTAACAATTTTCCATGTTAGAACCAAAAAACTTCAATGTATTTTATTGAGATGTGTTTAAACACAGATCTGAAAAGTGTAGCCTGAATTTACATCTAGTTACTTTTAATTTCAAACCACCAGATTTTCTCAATTAAAAAGTAAAAGTCCCCTAATTACTGGAGTCCATCTTCATTTACTTTAATCTCAGTACAAATTCAGCTGTGCTGTTTGGTTTGTTGGAGAACATTAGTGAACAAACAGCAATATGAAAACCAAGAAGCACAATAGACACGTGGGGAAGAAAGTTGTGGAGAAATTAAAAGAAAGGTTAGGTTATAAAACAATATCCAAAGTGTTTAGTGAATCACTAAGCACTGTTAAATCCATCATCCAAATAATTAAAGAGTACGACCCTACAGAAAATCTGCTAAGACATGACCTTTAATCTAAACTGAAAATGAAAGACAGGAAAGTACAAATCACAGAGGGAGGCTCATAGTCACTTTAGAGGAGCTGCAGAAATCCACAACTGTACAACAAAATTTCACTCAGTGTAGCTAAGAGAATTAATAATCCGGAAATAACCAAAATAATTAAGTATATAATTTTTTTATTTTTTAACAATAGTTAAATTACAAAAAGCCTAATTTAAGGCGTTAAAGCATATGTTGTAAAGATATTGCTTACAGTCATGGATTGAGACGTCTCAAGCAGCATTCATTGTGACAACTGAACTAGTAGCTTTCCGATAGCAGAAAACTACTTCATCAAATGTTGAGAATCTTAAAAAACATAAATTTAATGAACAACCTGCAGCAAGACTTAGAAATTGATGCGCACAGCTGCTCCCTGTCCAGCATACCAAGCTTGAGATATTTTTCAGAGGAATTGGCTAAAACTTTCAATTTCTCGATGTGCAAAGAGAATAAAGATGATCCCTCCAGGCTGTATCTGTAGCTAAATATGCTTCTGCAAAGTATTTACTAACTCAATACAAAATACACACTTAGCTTTACAATTTTATATTTGTACAAATACATATATACAATTAATGGTGGGACTTAAAATAGTTTTTTATCAAATTAATTTCAAGGTCTGTAATTATTTTTAATGAAAAATTTTTTATTAAAAAATGATACATCAACAAAACAACATTTCCAACTGAAAAAACCCTTTTAAAATAATTGAATAAAGAGATGTGTTTTAATAAGTTATTTAGGTCATTCAACCATCATACTAGGGCAAAATGCTGTTATACCCATTCAGCTTTTTCTATGAAAAACTACATTAGAAATATGGAATGGACGCTGACATTAGCGTTGCGGACGTCGTTGCTTGCTGCAACATGTTCTGCATTGAAGTGGCATTTTAAGCGTGAATAATTTCCTGTGTCTCCTGTTAGCACAACTTACACATACAATACTTTTTTCCAGCGTCCCACCAGATTGCTTGTGAAGTAAAACTGATCCCCCAGAGGATAAAGAAAGGCAGCTTTGTTGTCCATTGCTGTTGGTTGTGCGTCATATTTAAGGGCATATCAGAACCACAAAAATACAAAAAGTTCTAGTTGGAAACTTTGTATGTGGGAAAAAAAATTGATCAATGGTGTTTACCTTTTTATTACGTTAAAATATATCTAATATAATCCCAAGTATTCCTAGTTTATATACTGGTCTATCAGCTCAGATCCCAAAAAATCTATTTGAGATTCAGGACGTAACATGACGTAGAAAGGTTTGTGTGTGAATATTTTTTTAAATTACGGTATTGTGTGTTTATTGTGTGAACACTATAGGATATTACTCATGCCACTAAGAAATGGCTACACACCCTCACAGACTCCATTGATGTCCCTCAACCAATAAAGTGTGATGTCAAACCGGAGGGATAAAGTTGAAAGGTTTACAGTCAGGCAGTGCTGTAATGAAAAGAGTGTATGTGCAATCATATTTTATTCTTTCAGATTCATGTTTTAATAAAGATGGCGGTTTAATGTAAATACTTGGTTTGACACAATGTGTCTGTGTCAACAAATTCGGGTCTCAGACAAAAAATGGACTCCCATCACTGAGGCACTCACCTTGCAAAAGTGTGTAGAAGTTGCCAGAAGCAGAAAGGTTGGTGGTGACTGTGATATCCTCTCTATTGGAGCCCTCTGTCTGAATGCGGACCGAACTGTCGGCTTCTGTGCGGTAGCTGCTTACTCTGCCGGTGGGGTAAGTGATGTTGGTTAGTCGCCCGTAACTGTCGTACCTACGATAGAGAATATTTGAAATAAGGATCAGCTGTAGGGAAGAGAACCAGTTTAAAAGAAAAATGACATCTACTTCAGAAATTATGACTTCTTGTTAAGAAAATATTTCAGTGCTAACTTTTTTCCTTCCTGGTGTCACAAAGGCAAAAAGTGATTGTAAAAAGGCAGCAAATCAACCAGCGTAGAAAAGAAAAGATAATAAATTCAATAGTCACCTTTAATTGTCGTGGCACAACAAGCTTTAAAAGTAAAATCATCTGAGGAGTAATTATACAACCATACAGTTTTGAAGCTTTTACCTTTTTCAATATTACATGGAAAAAACATAAATACAATTACTTCATAATGTGTAACTTCTAATGATACAAACATGTAATCAAGCATTGCATAAATAAATCTTTGCACCTTTTATATGCTCATTTAAACTAAAACAAAGTAGCGTTTTCAAATAATTATGTTGGTCTGTCATAATAATATAATAATGAAGCTGTTGTTTGATCTTGCTGTTTATATAAGGCCACCTGAGGCAGCAAGAGATTATGTTTATGTAAAATAGGGTTCACTGACAAATGCTATGTCAGAATTTGGAGTGTGAATCTGTATTTGTATCTGTTTGAAATATCTATAATTACCAAAAGTGTTTTAGTTAACATAGAAAATCATTTTCTGAAGTCACATGTCTATGGCAATTTTCCAGCTAACTTTAATTCAGTGGCTGTTGGATAATATGGCAGAACTCCAAAGTTGCCCCAAATGTCCACTTTTGTTAGTTGTGTTTGAAATGCTACAGGAGAAAAGGGTAAACTTCTTCTAAAGAGAAAGGTTTCACAGCAAAGATGAGAAAGCACACACCATCTTGCATTTGGAAAACATCTTATTAGCTTAAAAGATTAGCAACATCACCTAATCTCATTATGCAGCCTATGAAAAAGGAGCACTCAAGTGCAAATCCTCTGAGAGATGCTGTCTCTCTCTCTAGCCTACAAATCAGCTCATCACATACAAGAACATGAGTGGCCAGATTGTTTCATTCTGCTCAGAGAGCACGTCAGCATCGAACAATTTGAAATCTTTCAGATTGCCTGTTCGAGGAGTGAGTGAGCAGTACATTACTTAGAATGAAGACTTTTATCTGTGCACTGAATACATATTAGAACGCCCTCCTCTATGTTGCTGCCTGCTACAATAAAGCCTCTAATAAATGAGATGGCGGGTGCTGGTTTACAGATATTTCCTCAGTGCTCCCATCTCAAATGTCTAATATGGAAGGGAAGAGTGGGAGAAGGATCATCTCAGAGAGATAAATGTTATCTGATCCAAGCTGGTGCAAGGCACTGAGATTCATGCACATTTCTTCCACTTCAGGAAATAGAAAATAGCATCGTAATTAGCATCTAACCATATGATCCTCCCTGTGGTCATCTTGTAAACAAACGTAAGCTTTGAAAGCATACATTACTCATGATCTAAATTGTACAGTCTAACTGCTTAATTTATTCAGCTAGTTTGCCTTTCTCACAAAAGTCCAGTAGACAAATCTTATTCGCATTAGGTGGCTTGATCACTGACCCACACTCTCTCTGTCTCAATTATAAGCCGTGAGCTAGCTAGCTGAGCTGCTAATGGCTGCTGCCTGCCTCGGCTCAGCTGCCCATTAGTTTGCTTTCTCTGAACAAGAGGGGCACACAGGGGCAGGGTGCTCAAAAGAAGCAGAGAACTGTTTCCCCATGGTTGGCCATGAGTCTATTCGGATCGCATCAGCTCTGTGTGACATGCTAACTCCATGACCTTTCACGCTAGGGCCCAACAATAGGCCAAACACTTCATGTCAGCATCACCTGCAGCACAGTAAATGTCAATTTTACGCAGGATTCTCTTATTTTGCTTTTTTGCTTGCTGCCTTGAATTTGAGGGGATATAAAAAAAATTAAAAGCTTATTGTTGCAATACATCAGCTAAAGCTAAAGACTTTAGAGTGCATCTGACAAACTCGACCTGTGGACTAAATATAGCTCTCCATAACTATTTCTGTGCAAACAGAATTTCAGCATATCACTTGTGTGCTTAAATGTTTTATCAGTCAAATCAAATCAGTTTTTATATGTATAACACCAAATTGAGTCAGTGTGAAAAAATTAAGAACTACTTCTTGAATGCAGAGAAAACTGTAACATTTTAATAGTTTGTTAATATGTGGTTTTATCAATACATTCTGCCACAACCAGCCTTTTGAAGACATTAATAGTCTTGATGTGGCCCAAAATGAAAATGAGTTTGACACCGCTGCTTTAGAGAACTACTATAGGATTTTTCAACACCTTTCTCTATTTCTATTGGCTGTTGAAATTCACATCACAGCGCAATTATAGCTATAAAAATCATACAATAATATGTACAGTAAAATATGCAACTTTCAGAGGTCACTTCAATATCCACTTTTAAACAGATGCAAATCTGCAACACATGAGTATATTGTTGTATGCGTTTTAAAAACGTCCACTCTGAGATGCTCTCAGGTTGACAGACATAGTCAAGAGTTTTCAGGAACATTGATTATAGTAATAAAATTATCAAGGGGTCAGAAGTGTGTTTGTGAATACCATAAATGTCAATGGAAGTGAGGTTGCCAAGGGTTACAATGAAAAGAAAATTCAGCAGACATCTTTTGTTCCCTAGTCCATTCTGAGTCTTATATCTGCACCTAATGAGAATATCCTTTGATCTACACACCATGGGATATAATCACATAATTATTAATACCAGCAAATGTTTAGCAGGGCACTTTGTTAGATGGAGATAAATGGTGGTTCTGATGGCAGCGAATTCTGCTTCAGACCCTCAGGTGGCGTTCTGACCTTCAACGCTAATTATTCAAGGAAAAACAAATGCTCTTTATTTGGTCTAAATAAAACATGGATGAACTGATTTGCCTGCAGGTAAAAACAAAGTTATTGCTTGTCTTGAAAGACAAGAAGCAGGAAATTGAGTAATTGAATCTCTCCTTTGTTTCGAGCAGGCTACAATATGCAACTTTCATAGAAAAAACAACCCCAAAAAATACAAAGGTAGATATATTTTTAGGAACAAAAGTTATTGTAAATATGTTAATCCAGATTTGTTTATTTCAAGGCATTAAATATATTCAAGGCAACTTTCTGCTTTGCATATAGTTGTATGGCTGTTATGGTAAAAGGAACAGATTAAAAACAAACACAAGTTAACTTGATGGTCATTTATATAGTCTTAAATGAATATTATTAAAACTATGATTTATATGCATTTGAAGAGAAAAAAATTTGACAAATTGAGGTGCTGATATTGATGCGTATTACCAATTATAAATGCTTAAATGCTTTTTTTTTTCTTGTGATGTTACAATGTAAATGTGTTTTTCCAAATAATTTTATTTACAAATGTACAAAAGCCACATTTACTACCACCACTAGGCAACCCTGCTTAGTAAGAAATGCATTTTTAAATCTTTAGCTGATCAGACAATGTTGTATTAATTCTAATTGGAGTGTATAATAATAAAGTA